>AJFL01000787.1:0-53487 GCA_000467735.1 Rhytidhysteron rufulum CBS 306.38 | reverse complement strand
CCCCCCGCGGTAGCGGAAGAGGCTGGCAATCCTCGACGCAGATGCCAATCACAGCCGATCGCTGTCGCCGTTGCCGTTGCGCTCCAGGGCGGGCTGCAGGGGAGCCAGACAACCTCGACCCCCTGGCAGCGATTCGATCTAGATTGGACGGCATGCCACACGCAGAGACGACCGAGGGAAGCCAGCCAGAGAGCGCCCGCCAGAGATCTCTGATGCGTAGTAGGATATTCCACGCCCACTGCCTAAGCCCTCCCAAGCCCTTTCTTCGGCACTCTGCCGTGGCACCAGCCAATGGCATCCCGCTGCCTCTGGCGATCCTCGAGTCAACAACCCCAGCTTTCGCCAGGTACAAGGCCTGTTCCCAATACATCCGGATATACACTCCTCTCGAACCATTGTGCTAAGGCCATTGCGTGGGTTGATACTCTGCTGGCGAGAGAGGGGTACTAAAAGATGACAATCTACAGTGTGTGCTACTCTAACTCTCTCTACAAGCATTGCAGCCCTTTTCCTCCGCCTCAACAAACCAAGTCCTCCTTCCCACCGCCCGTTGCTCGACGTGGCAAAGCCTGCGGATCTCGTCCAGACATCCCGGATTGGCCTGATTGGGCTTACCCTATCTGACGATGGGAGATCTTGTTCTCGAACCTAGCCTCGTAGCAGATCCTGGGACTCCAGACATGTCCACTATAAAGGGAGCCTCCCACCAGGCTCCTATACTCACCCCTTCAGCATCTACACCCGCACGTACTCCGGAAGAAATTGTCCACGATACCATGGCTGGGAAAAAGTTGTTTACGCTTGAGAGGCCGGATGATAGGGCGAGGGAGTTGGCTGCCAAGTTGACCCTTGAGGAACAAGTAGGTCCTAATTTTATCACTCACGTGTCTCCCTCATCCAACCTTTGTCGTCACTTCAACAACCTATCCATAAGGTCCTCGCCCTTGCACTCAGTCATGCGGTTCTCATCGCAAGCCACTACACTGAAAAATGTCTTGAAATCAAGAGAAGTGGATCATCATGCTGGGACTCGTAATGGTATCCTTGGCAAGAAATCATGAAGACATGTTTTATGATCCGGCCTCTTTATCAATTCAAGACTTTTCTGAAAATACCAAAAATAATCCCCTTTCATCATTGTCCTCTAAACACTCGTGATATGCACTTCTTAATGGTTTCTCAAGAAATCTGCTGACTCTTTAGATATCCCTACTGGCGGGTGCTGATTTCTGGAGGACTATGCCCATACCAGACAAGGGCATTCCATCGATTAAGACCACAGACGGCCCCAATGGAGCTAGAGGTGAATTCTTCACAAACGGTACTCCTGTATGTCCTTGTTTCATGAAGAAAACCCCGCATTTCTGATCATTTTAAAGGCTGCATTATTCCCTTGCGGAGTTTCCATGGCATCAACTTGGAATCTGGATCTACTGGAGAAGATAGGAAAGCACCTCGGTGATGAAACTAAGGCTCGGGGAGCTAATGTGCTCCTTGCTCCAACGGTCTGCATGCACCGCTCCCCACTTGGTGGCAGGAACTTTGAATCCTATTCAGAAGACCCGTATCTCACGGGAAAGCTAGCTGCTTCTTACATTCGCGGATTGCAAAGCAAAGGCATTGCAGCTACTATCAAGCACTTCGTTGGTAACGAGCAGGAAACCGAACGCCAGGCATACGATGCAATTATCGCAGAACGACCGCTGAGAGAAATCTATCTTAAGCCATTTGAGATAGCAGTACGGGAGAGCTCTCCATGGGCACTGATGAGTTCCTATAACATGGTCAACGGTGTTCACGCGGATGAATATATTCACACCCTGAAAGATATCCTACGAGGAGAATGGAATTACGATGGGTAAGTGTATTTTTTAAGCAGATCAAAAGCTTATCGGGACACGTCATTTGATGAGTTTGGCTCGTTTTAATGAAATAGCTCTAACGGTTGTTTTCACTTGCTGACATCAACAGTACAATAATGTCCGATTGGACCGGCACTTATGCTACTGCGCCATCAATCAAAGCCGGATGTGATATCGAGATGCCTGGCCCAACCAAGTGGCGTAAGCTCCCGCAAGTATTAGCGGCTCTCGAAAAGGGCGAAATCACCCGCGAGGATATCGAGAGAGCTGCAGGAAACGTCCTCTACCTCGTCGACCGAACCAAAGGCTTTAACGGGCCGCCGGAAACACCGGAGCAATCAAATGAAACCCCAGAAACCAACCAGCTGATCCGTCAGGCGGGTATTGAAGGATTGACGTTATTGAAGAATGATAACAACATTCTACCTATCACAGATGCCCGAAAGATTGCGATCATAGGACCAAATGTCAAGCGGGCAATTGCAGGAGGCGGTGGAAGCGCCAGTCTTAACCCTTACTATACCACCACTCCGTTTGATGGTATTCGTGCGCGAACAAACGCGGAGCTTATCTTCGCTCAAGGCTGCGATATCGCAAAGTGGCTACCTCTCGCGTCACCCTACTGCACAACCGCAAGTGGTGAGCAAGGTGTTACTTTGGAGTATTACCGGGGTGACAGGTTCAAGGGGGAACCTGCCTTTGTACAGCACAAGGTTGGAACTGACCTCTGGTTATGGGATTCAGCTCCAAAGGAAGTACTCCCAGCCTATTCTTTCAAGGTCAAGACTACCATCACCCCAACCTCCACTGGTAACCATACCTTTAGCTTTGCCAGTGTTGGACCAGGTCGCGTATTCCTAGATGGCGAGCTCTTTATCGACAATTGGGATTGGACCGAAGAAGGCGAGGCCATGTTCTCTGCCTCGGAAGACGTCCTCAAATCCATCCATCTCGAAGCCAACAAACCCGTGAGCCTCCTAGTAGAAAGCACAAATGAAGTACGCCCCGCCTCCAAAGTGTCTTTCATCGGCCGTACCCACGACTACGGTGGTTGCCGTATTGGCTACCAGGAGGAAGCGCAAATCGACCTCCTCCAAGAAGCTGCAGATGCCGCCAAATCAGCTGATGTTGCCGTCCTCGTCGTCGGCCTAGACGCAGAGTGGGAATCCGAAGGCTATGATCGTCAGACAATGGATCTCCCCCGAGACACTGACAAGTTGATTGAGACCGTCCTCGCAGCCAACCCACGTACCGTCGTCGTAAACCAATCCGGCACACCCGTCACAATGCCCTGGGAGCCTCGCGCACCGGCTATCCTCCAAGCCTGGTACCAAGGACAAGAAGCCGGAAATGCGCTCGCAGATGTGCTTTTCGGCATTCAATCTCCCAGTGGCAAACTACCCACAACCTTCCCGTGCCGTCTAGAAGACAACCCATCCTACCACAACTGGCCGTGCGAGAACCTGAAAACGGTTTATGGTGAAGGAATATATATCGGATACCGACACTACGAGAAATTAAAACTCGAGCCCCTATTCCCCTTCGGTCACGGTCTCACATACACAACCTTCGCCTACGGAACCCCTAGCATCTCATCCACGGTTCTCTCGGAGGATAACACCATCACTATCGACGTACCTGTCACCAACACGGGTGCTTTCCCCGCTGCCGAAATCGTGCAAGCCTATGTCCGGGACGTGAAATCTAGCCTTCCGCGTCCGGAGAAGGAGTTGCAAGCTTTCGGCAAGGTGTTCTTGCAACCCGGTGAAACGAAGAATGTGCAGTTGAAGCTGGATAAGTATTCAGTGGGGTATTATGATACTAGTTTGGGACAGACGGGTGCGTGGGTTGCGGAGGAGGGAGCGTTTGAGGTGCTTGTTGGAGCGAGTTCGAAGGATGTTCGGTGAGTGCTGCATGCCTTTTATTCTTCTCCGATGAATTCATTACTAATTTATGACACAGCCACACACTCTCCTTTGAAGTCAAGGAGTCCTTCCAATGGATCTTCTAAATCATCAACCAATGAAATATTCACGATTACACGCCACTGCTCTACCCCCCGACGATAACTCTACAACACCCGATGAGCTTTCACGTGATTCCACTTGGCATATTGAATGACTAAGCGGGAACGGCGTTTTGGTATATCTTTTCTTGTTGGTTTTTTCTTTTTTCATTTGAATCTGTCAATATGTTATGCTATACCTACCTACCTACCCGCTAGGAGAAGGGAAGGGGGTCTTTTAAGTATCATTTCTTTCGCATGTGCTCGGAGTAGCAAGTTGTTCAGGGAGATTGTTCATGTGGATGCGTAATGAGATATGCGATAGGAATGGGATGGGAATGAATGGAGGAATCATTAGTCATGGTGGCCATGGGTATTTTCAAGTTCGTTTCAATTTAGTATATCAAATTCAAATTCATGAAATGATGTTTTAGTGATTGATGGTGGATATATACCCGATCAACCGTTCCCCTATCCAAACATAACGGGTGTGTACCATGGGGGTTAGTCGTTGTTATTATCACTTTGAATGCAGAGTTCCTTCTTATCTGAACAGATGAAGATAAATTGCGTTTAGAATTCGAAATTCGAAATCTGTAAATCGATGGTAAAAAAAAAGGGGGTATATACAAAGAAAAAAACAACAACACCAACCTAATCATCAGCTAACAAACCAACAAACAGAATAATATATATACGCCAGAGAAAGCTTCCCATCTAGGGAGGTTCTGTTTCAATCATCCAGTCTTCCGTTCCTCGTTACCAAATCCAAAATAATCCAAAATAGAACAAGAACCCTAAACACCACCCTACCGAACCTATCAAACACGTTTACCGCGCACCCCACCTCCTCGCCCTCCGTACCACAGCAGCAGTAGCCTGAGCCCTCTTCGCATAAACCGTTTCCACGACCGTTAGCGTCGTGAACACGACTTCATTATCTGTAGCTGTTGATGCGACAGGGTTGAATGGGATAGCGGGGCTGGAGGTTTGCTCTGGAGCCTGACTTTCCGTTTGGATTGCCGGAGCTGTTGTCGGTGTGGGGGAGGAAAAGGGTGTTGAGACAGATGGTACGGGGATTGAAGAGGCGGCCGCGGTGAAAGTGGAGCTGGATGCGGATCCGGATGCTCGGATTGTGCTGGAGCGGGACGGGTACGCGAGGAAGGTTGCCATTGTTTTTTGTTGGGGTTGTCCTTGGGGAGTGGATGAGGCGGCGGGTTGTTGGGCTTGTAAGGTGGAGCTGGGTTGGATTTGGGGTGGAGCTGAGGAGGCTGGAGCCGAGGGTACTGGCACGGATGAAGCTTCGAGGATTTGGCTTGAGGGTGCTATGGGGATGGATGAAGCTTGTAATATTTGACTTGATGGTGCTGCGATGGAGGAGGGGATGGCGCTGGAAACTTGGCTGGAGACATCTAGGATGGAAGATACGGCGGGTTGTTGAGTTGGTAAACTCAGGCCGGAAGACATTCCAGGGGTTCCGCTTTGGATAGCAGAGGATCTGTGACGAGTTCGTGTCGCTGTGGCCAAGGTGGTTTGGCTTGGGTTAGGGAGACCGAGTGAGAGGGAGAGGCCGATAGAAGGGAGTGGGATTGCGATTGACGAAGCGGAAGGCGTAGGAGTTTGAGAGATCACCGGTGCGGAAGCGCTTTGTGAGGGTTGGCTTTCGGAGAATTGGTAGACTTTTAGGGCGTTGATGCTCCAGTAGGCGTTTTCGAAGGCTTGGGGATTCTCCCGGACGAATTGTTGGCAGGTCGTGGCTTTGGAGCTGCAGGAACTGCTTGACCAGGTGTTTCCAGCCCAATCACCGCCTTGTAGATTTGTTAGTATTCGTTATCAACTTATTGATAGAGTGGGGAAAGGCTTACAGAAAGTGGTATCAAAGACAATCTGTTGCTTGCTGAATGTCCTAGAGATATCACATCCACCTTCAAATGCTGCAGCCGGAGTGCCCCATTGAGAGGGATCAGGGGTTCCGCTCGTGATATCGGCAGGGATCTGGCTACGAGGGAAGAAGTAGACTTTTATAGCGCTGTCGGTCCACTCGGTAGCATAGACACCTCCTTGAACGCTGTTCAACCCAGCACCGTAACTGTTTTTATTCTCGTTCATGATCTGACATCCGGCGTTTGTGCTCTGGCCCAAAGCATAGACATTGCAGTTATCGGTTGTGACGGATCCAGTGAAACCGGTCGTGCTACCGATGGAACATCCGGGTCCGGTATGGAGAGTCATTGCGTTTCCGACTTGGTCGTTGGCGCCTTCGATGATGTCGATTTCTCCTCTATATTTTGGTTATGTTAGTCAACGTTCAAAGTGTCTCCCTGGGTAAGTATGAACTTACGTGGTAGGCCAAGTGGGCCCCACCATCCAAAATGCAGGCCAAGTTCCACATCCCACAGGCATATGTGCAACATCCAGAATTACGAGACCGCTGTCATACGATTTCTTGCTGGAGATTCGAACACTGGGTCTTCCGAAAGGAGTCTCATTGGTGTGGTCGACACCCATGTAGATTGAGCCATTGGATGTGCTGATCAGTTCACTATCTTGAGCGGTCTTTTGGTTGACATATTTCACGAAGCCTAGAGAAATTAATCAGTACTGTAATCCCTCTATAGGATACTCAATCATGACTAACCATTTGTAGGATCCGGCTGTGTAAAGAAGTTGAACTGAGAGAAAAAGTCTTCGGAGTAATCATCCTGCAATTCATAGCCAGCTATAGAAAGGCGGACAAAAGCAACGAGGGTAAAGAGTGTAGCAAAAAGCATGATTGATTGCTTGATAAAAAAAAATGAATGACTAAAGGGCGTGCGCCAGACGCTCCTCCAAACAAAGATTGAAGAAAGGAAAAAAGGTTCAAGAACGATGCCGTGATCGATGAAGAAGAAAAGAAAAAAACAGAAAAGGAAATGGACAAGCGCCCGTGAGGACGACGAGTCTATATAGCGATGCAGGGCTGCTGCCCCTACATGGTGGAGTGTGCGTTGCGGCAGGTTACCCTTGTACAGGATCAATTCGATATTAAGGTCTTGTACCTGAGGCTAGGGCGCGGCTGATGGACCGGATCGGCCAAGCTTTGTTTCAATGCCCATGCATGCTGTAAAGTGGTCTGCGCGCTGGGGGGACATGGCCGTATCCCCCTCCCCAAGCCCCTCGGAGGGCCAACCTATGCCAGCGCATGCCAGCTCATATTGCTCCGGTGACGACTATACAATGAGACCTGCAAACGGGACCTGCGTGAGCCATTCGATGCCCCGGCAGAAAGAGTGGGCGTTGATTGTAGGACGTGGGGATTGCGTTTCAAAAACATATTGAAGGTTTGCTGGATGTGCATGAACGGGGTGGCGCTTCCAGCCAGGGTCCCGGGCGGAGAGTAGAACCGAGGCCGAAGGGGGATAACGGCCACTGGAGGTTAGAGAGGATGCTGGATGCCAGTTGAAACACAGACAAGCCGCTGGGTCGTGAGAGCTTGATGTCTGCTCCACTAATGATTGGCCATTAACGCGTCCTCTGGTTATCGATAAGTGAGCAAGGGGTGAGTATATTACCGCTAGAGAGATGCGTATAACCAATTATATTCTCTAACCGGTCTCTTATGCTGATAACTAAGCTAGTGTCGCCATATCCAGCTACATTTCACCAAATTACCCGGTTCGATTGGATGCCCAGCACTCCTGAAACCCGCCAACCTCCAACCGTTCGCATCAACACCAATCCCCAGCCTTGCATTACCTTTCCCCTATTCTCCTTTCAGTCGACACATTCATGCTGATACACTGCCACCACCACGATGCTCAATTGCAAATATAACTTGTGACGATAACCCACACCAACCATTTTACTCAACAACAGACTTGCTGCTCATCTAGAAGAATCTCAACAATTCATGCTGAGTAGATGGTTGACATCCAACACACCGTATAGTGTCACCTAAAGTAATCTGGGAAATTAACATGATTCCTGTAGACAAAGAAGAAATAAAATCCAACTGAAATCATGTATCACATAACTACGGTCTATGTAACCAACAAATATTGTCAGCTTTAAAGCTTTAAGACAGTTCATTACCACTGTTTCTGACATCTCAGCCTCAATGTATATCTAAAGATATGATGTCTAGAATAAATTAATTATTCTAGAACACGTTTGTGGCAGAGTAGACGGAAATTTCAGATCTGCGGGACGACAACCAACTCATCCCACGGTACTCTACGGCTGTGGCGTCTTGAAATCTCGTCGCCGGACCCAAAACATCGGTAAACCAAACCCTGTAATTTTTTCAATGCATGCATGAACGACCATAGATAAAGCACACCAGGGCAAACACTGCACACAAGGGTATGTCGTTAAACGGTCACAATAAATGCATAATACTCTAAGCTGTTGGTATTCAACAACGCTCATAAATTACGTCGAAGCCATCAAGTGATCGCTGTATCTCATGCACCATACGCCACAAATTCGCCTGCCCATGACTTTTCAAGGCTTATACTATGTTTGCCTTGAGCCAACCATGCTATATTACATAAGGAAGTTGCTTCAAGGAAAGACCCATTCCGCATTTAGCCATCTAGAATACCGCTCTCCTTGAGATTCTTGAATAGTTCTGGTTCCAAGAACTTGCTGATGGTGACATCCTCCGCGAGACCCTTCCTCCTCCTGGTCTTCAATACGAAGTCTCTGGCTGTGGCATGGGCGGACGCTGGTTCGAGAGGGCGGAGCTTGATCTCCTTGTCAAGAGGGTCACCAGGGACGGTTGCCCAACTGTCGAAGACTAGAGACACGGTTGCCTGACCTTGAGTGTGGATCTATTAAACAAAATTAGTAAACAACCTTCTACAATTAGAAGCATAGATGACGACTTACCCTTAGATCTGTCTCAAAGCCAAATGAGTCGATGACCGGAATCAACCCCTTGACTCTGTAAAGTGGCGTGCCTGCAATTGCACCATCTTGAATCACGTGTCCCCGACGTCTCGTAAGCACGGTGTAGAGACTTGAAACGGCATCCGCCGGACCAATCATGCTACAGCTATAAATCGGCTCCATAAGCCTTGGGCTTGCCATCAAGAAGCTAGAATAGCAAGCGCGACGGCTTGTAGGAATGATTTGACCACCACCTCTATATATAGCTTCAGGGGCCAGATCTACGTCTGTGATACGGAACTTCGTATTGCGAATAGGCTCTTCGCAAAGCGGACCTTCTCGTGTCGCCCAACTAAAGCCTTGCCGTATTGTGTCACGAACATTACGAAGCGACTTTTGATCAACCTCCGAAGGCAATGTATCATTCTGAAGGATATTCGGACCCATATCATCTGGACCAAATGCCCAAATGTTACGCGAAGCAAGGAGATCATAACCGTGCTTCTCTTCGAAGAATTTACCGACAACACGGACTGGGTCCTTGATGTTGACTGCGCCGGTCTCAATGTCGTGTGCGATGCCTACATCAAGGGCTTCGGCGATCATCGTAATCTTATTTTTCTTGTTGGGTGTGAGGGCGTAGCATTTGATGGCTGACGTCTCAACTACGGTCTCGCAGAATCGAGTAACGGGGTCAGAAACCTTCAATTCCATGTCGGCGTATAATCGGCGAAGATCGTGCAAAACACAGTCCATATAGAGTTCGCCGGTACCCAGAACGATATGCTCGCCAGATTCTTCCACCTTAGTCGAAACCAGAGGGTAAGATTTGTTGATTTTACGCAAACCATCAAGCATCTTAGGGAGTTCAGAGGGGTTAATAGGCTCGACTGCAACTTTGAATACGGATTCGAAGAAATGCCTGATGGGTCGGAAGATATAAGCATCCTCATCGTCCGGAAGTTTCTGCGCAACTATGGTAGCCGTCTTGACTATTGAGTTGTCGACGCCCTCTAAGAGTACCCAGCTTCCAGCAGGAACACCATCAGTGCGCACGTTGTACCTTGACTCCGCGATGAATGTGTCGACGACTGTTGCCACGGCCATATCTTCCTCATCCTCGATGGTGTAGCCTTCGCCTAAAACTCGAACGGACGTCGATGGCCGTGCAATACCACTCAATACTCGGCCAAAGGAGTAGAAGTTTTTGGCATCAGTGGTATTGAAAAGCTTCGTAACATGGATGACCAGTGGTCCATCTTGATCGCAATTTTCTATAGCTGTCGCGGTTTTCGTATCCAAAGGTCCAGTATAGTAACGATCGAGCATTCTTCGAGCGCCTTCTTTTGGCGAAGGAACATGCTGGACAACCATATCTACAAATCCGGTGGCTGGTCCAAAGTATTGTTCACAAACAAACCTCAAGAGCACGTTCGCATCCGCCTTGTACTGTGATGGTTTCTTGAGATGGATGCCCAGTTTAGTTAACACTCTCTTGAGTTCCTGTGGGCTATCGCTTAACGTATGCGAATATAGCTTGTAGATTGGTTCAAGAATCCAGTGTATGAAGGACCGCTTCGCGCCATCTTCTTGAGGTTTCCGGGTGAACTTGCGACTCTGTGGATTGAAGAAGATATCACCCCATAATCTTAAAGCAAACTTCGCCGCATCTATGTTACTGCTCTTCTTGCCAAAACCCTCTGTCTTATCGTCTTGTGGGGCGTAGAAATTCGAGTACATCTGTGCAAAGGATCGTAGAGTGAAACACCATCGCATGCTGCTAGAGGCGAAAGCGACATTGCCTTTCTCAGGACTTACCCTTCGCTTTTCTCCTTGTCCTGGTAGTGTGTTCTCAATGACTGTGTTGACTTCTTCGATGACGTGCTTAATCTTGAAATAGGCATCCGTCGGGGGTAGCTTCAGCTCTAGAATCAGTCGATCCATTTTGTTGACCACCAATACCAATGGTAAGCCCTCCAAAACAGCATGTTTAATGACCTGTTCCGTATTGACTTGGACGCCCTCAATCACATCCACCACCAGAACGACACCATCAGCAAGTCGCAGTGATGCTGCAGCTTCATCCGCGAAATTGACATGGCCAGGAGTATCCAATATGTTGAAAAGATGCGACTTTTGACCCGTGCTTTGTAGTACCAAGCTCATGGGAGCAGCCTTGACTGAGAGGCCTCGCTCGCGCTCAAGGAGATGCACATCCGTGTATCGCAACTGTTCCTCCCGCTTCCTGCCTTTCTTTGCATCCAGCTGGTCCTGAATATCATGCGTCTCCATAACAAGCATATCCATAAAAGCCGTCTTGCCATGATGTAAGTGCCCCGCAATCGCAATGTTTCGTATCTGATCTGGGTGGTTCATCAAATCGGTCATGAATTCTCTGTTGAAGAAGACAGGTGGTAAGTCGGCCTCTTGAACAGTGAACTTCTTCTGTACCACTGGCTCAATGATAGGTTGCGACAGGGTTTGCGTATCCTCCTCTTGCACCAGGACCTCAACATCGGCACCGTAAACATCGGACGCGGAAGGGTAGTATTGTTTGTCTTCGTGGAGAATCACTGCGTTCGATGGGCCCTCATCATCGATTTCCATGAGCGCCTGGTCGTTGGCTTGCGCGTCTTCATCGGCCTCATCGTCAAGGACGTAGGCATCGGCTGCCTGCTCTGTGGATTGCACGTCCTCATCCGACTCAGCTTCGCCGATGTAATTTCCAAACCTGCATTTTGGACTTAATAGCTGTAATTAGAATGATGGGCAGATTACTGACTCGTCGTAAAGTTCCTCCATGGTGTCGATTGTGGTTGAGAGCTCGCGACTTCAAGATAGCCGTGTAGAAGTCGCGCGTACCTCGAAAGCTAGAGCTATCCTAAATTTCCATGTCTTGGCATCGGTGCTGGTCGAACGATGATCCGGCGGTGAACAACTAGGTAGGGATGGAACAAAGCTAGACATGGATGTGTTGTTTAGCTCCTGCTACCCCTCGGCCATTTCCTACTTGGTATTTCTGGTAAACTCAACGAACTTTTGCTAACATATAAGTCCCCAATTCTTCTTGCTCTTGACCAGCTTGCTCCTCAGTCTTCCCTGTCGAATTATACCCATCATCACCATGTCATCAGTTCCTCCAGTTTACATTGTTTCTGCCGTCCGAACCCCCACGGGTATGTTCTTGGGGTAGGTGCACAAAGACTAAATCCTCCATGGCGAAAATCAAAGGCTCACCGTCTCTATAGGTCTTTGTCAAGCTTGAGTGCCGTACAACTTGGTTCCCACGCTGTCAAAGGTATTTTCAGACATCCCGTCTCTACGAGTTAGGAATTAATGCTCATGACCCCTTCTAGCTGCCGTTGAGCGTGCAGGCCTCCAGCCCACCGACGTTGAGGAAGTCTTCATTGGCAATGTCCTCTCCGCAAAGTAAGGATCCCCCTCCTCTTCTTTGTAGTATCATGAAAGACTGACATATCATACAACAGTCTCGGCCAGAACCCCGCACGACAAGTCGCCATCGGCGCCGGACTCCCCGAATCCACCGTAGCAACCACCGTAAACAAGGTGTGCGCTTCCTCGATAAAGGCTCTCATAATTGGTGCCCAGACCATCATAACCGGCAATGCGGACATCGTTGTTGCAGGTGGTGCTGAGAGCATGTCAAACACTCCCCACTACCTCCCCAACATGCGAACTGGTGCCAAGTTCGGTGACCAGAGCCTTGTAGACGGTGTCCTCAAGGATGGTCTGACCGACGCATACAAGAAGGAGCACATGGGCCTTCAGGGTGAGGAGTGTGCCGAAGAGCACGGTTTTGATCGTGAGGCCCAGGATGCTTACTGCATCCGGTCGTACAAGAAGGCACAGGCAGCACAAGAAGCTGGCTTGTTCAACGCAGAAATTGTCCCAGTCGAGGTCAGTGGCGGACGAGGCAAGCCAGCCATCAAGGTTGACAAGGATGACGAGCCCAAGAACGTAAGTATCCCACTTCTCTGAACCTCCGATATCGGTTCGTACTCACACTTTTCTCTAGTTCAACGAGTCCAAGACCCGTACCCTTAGACCCAGCTTCAAGCCCAACGGCGGTACCGTCACTGCCGCGAACGCCTCTCCCCTCTCCGACGGCGCTGCTGCCCTCGTCCTCGTCTCCGAAGCCGCCCTGAAGAAGCACAACCTCAAGCCTATCGGCAAGATCCTCGGCTGGGGTGACGCCGAGCAAAACCCCTCCAAATTCACCACCACCCCCGCCCTAGCGATCCCCAAGGCTCTCAAGCACGCCAAGGTCGAGCAAAGCGCTGTCGATGCTTTCGAAATCAACGAGGCTTTCAGCGTTGTTGCTTTGGCTAACATGAAGCTCCTTGGCCTCGATGAGGAGAAGGTTAACGTGCACGGCGGTGCTGTTGCTCTCGGTCACGCTCTCGGTGCCTCAGGAGCAAGAATCACCACCACTTTGTTGAGTGTCTTGAGGGAAAAGAAGGGCAAGATTGGCTGTGCCGGTATCTGCAACGGTGGTGGTGGTGCTAGCGCCATCGTTGTTGAGTCCCTCCAGTAAATATGGTATGAAAAGTAACATCATAATAGACCGATTAGAGGGCTATGAAATGAACAATTAGACTAGTACATTTCTTGGGATCAAGACCTTCGAGCGCTTATTGGCTGCTTGGGTGTATATAATGACCTAAGAAGAGGATGGATGATAATGATAGAATGTTATTGAGTTTACGACATACATTATATTATTTATATTGGTGAAACCTTCTTGCATCCTTCCATATCTGAATTGAAGCTGACACGATCCTAAGAATACTTACATGTTAATAAATACAAGCCCTGGGTATCATGTTTGCTCTATATCTTTATATGGTGAGATCCTCTCCTTAGATTCTAGAAAAGAAAACACAATACATTTCAAATAATCTCGAAGACATCCTCAACAACATCTACCCCCTCTTCCCTCCGCTCAAACAAAGTCCTCATTACCTCACTAAACGCCATCTCCCCTTCAACACTCACTCCCATCTGCCTCAACATCCCTTCGATCTCTTCGCGCCACTTCTGCAGCGTCGAAGGCGTAGGCGATATAGCGAAAGCGTTGTAAGTCTCTTCATCAGCGGGGTATCCCCAATCTAGAACATCTCTCATCCAATCGAGTTTCCGGATACTTTGTTTGATGATTGGGATGGAGGTGGGGAGGTTGAGTGTGAGGTTTTGGATGCGGTATGAGCGGGGTGTACGTTCTAGGGGCAGTTTGGATTTGGTGCGGTGGAGGTTGGAGGTTGTTTTTCTTCTGCGTTTGTGGTTTTGAGGCTTGGGGGGTTCGATGGAGAGTGGCCTGGAGGGTTCGGGGACTGATTTGATATCTGAAGGGGCGGGGGGATGGTTGACGGCGTGGAAGGTGGATGGTCGAGGAGGACCGTCGAAAGTGTCATGGGTATGGAATGCCAGCTGTTCAGGATAGGTTGGTGGTTCTAAGTGCTGCGCTAGAAAGGAATTCACGTATGATTCCTGCATCTGTCTTGCTTGTCGACGAATGGTGAAGTCTCGAATATCCATGTTCTCTCCAACTTGGCCGGCTTGAGCTGCTCTTGTCTTATTGACCAGATCCTCCGCTGCATCAAGAACTAAACTTCTTTGCTTATTGATCCCAGGCTGACTGGGAACTTGCGTCGCCATGCCCTTTTGTGCTTGATCCCTACGATGTGCAGCCTGTGAGGAGTTGTGGGCTGATGGTAGATCCTTGAACCAAGCATTTAATTCATGCTTCATAGGCGAAACGAACGGTTTGTTAATATTACGGTTCTGACGTGGAGGAGTTCTGCGCCGAACAGGTGCTTCATGGATTGCCTCGATTGGTGTTCCAAGGGGGGACAATGTCGACTGCAGTGGAGATGGACGGGCTTGCAAGAACGTTGTATCCGCATTTGTAGAGGACTGTGAAGAATCTTCGAACCTGCGTATATGTTGGTGACCTGGGACATGTTGTATGCTTCTCTCTAGCTCATCATCTATGTTGGTCCGCGCGGCTTTCACTGGAGATGACGATGAAAGAGGGGTAAGCAGATGAATAGGACTTGGAGTTTGCTGGTTCTGGGAAATGACTGGGGAACTGGAATTCATCTGTAGGTTGGTCTTCTCCTTCATTGGTGTTAGTAGCTGCTTCCCCTGTACTGCTGTGCCCTTCTTTTTCGTTGTTGTATGCAACTTTGCTATGGTCCATGGATTTGTGAATGAAGCTCTGTGACGCTCATCCTCGTCATCTTCATGGTTCTCCAGATTTGATAGAACTTTACTGTCTGCCAAAGCCTCCAGATCCTCATCATCAATTCTGTACATATCAGTTCTCCATGTTCGTCGACATTTGCTAGGAACTGATGGTGCTTCATTGAGGTCCTCAAAGACTGTAAATGGCAATTCCGAATTCGGTGTAGACGATTTAGCAATAGCTCGTTGAGGGGTTGCAGGAAACCCATCTTTCGCTTGCATCCTGTTCTCTGATTCTGGATAAAAGGTATCGAGTAGAGCTTCCACTGCTTTCAAAACAGCGGTGCTATTTTCAAAGAGGACATCGTCTTTCGCTGGTTCAATGTTGGGATCGTAACTGTCGGGTGGACATATTATGTTCATCCACATGAAAGGATCTTTAACGCCAGTGAGAGCGGGGTTCGACTTTCGGAGCTTCTCTTTGAAAGAACTAACCATCTGCTTCAAAGCGCCTCGACTTGTAGAAACGGGTCGAGAATCGATGGAAATGAACTGGCCCCCATTCGCAATCTTGGAAGCTTCTGCTGTCAGCTTTGGAAGAAAGGCCTGGACCTCGAAGGTATTGGCTTCAAGCACACTCCACTTGCATTGAGAGGCACATTCTCTTCCAACAACTTTGAAAGCCGCATCTTCAACATTTGCCCCTGGTTTTGGAGCGTACACCCAGCTGCCTTTATTAGTTTTATCCTTTAATACACGCAAGGAAAATCGAGTTGCTGGCCTCGAAAGAGCGTATGCTTGCATCGTTCGCTTCATCTTAGCTAGGTATTTGGAAGAGTGTTTCAGTGCTGTCTGCTTTCGTACTGGCAATGTTTTGAAGAAATCTGACACCCGCACAGTGGTACCAATTGGATGTGATGCTCGCTCTTCTCTATTCTAATGTTAGTGCTGATAGGAACGTAGTTTTTGAAACAAGAATCATATCACCCTTCAATCTCCCCATTATTCCCAACGTTCAAGAGAATTGCAACGGCTTCTCCCTCCACTTTCGTAATCACACTCAAAGACCCACTCATCTCGGCCATACTTGCCAAGGCCTCGCCTCGAAAGCCCAACCATTTCCCCCCAACTTCTTTCAGATCATCGAAATCCCGAATCTTGCTGGTGCAGTACCGCCGACAGACCAGAGGGCGATCATCTTGAGCAATGCCATGACCATTGTCACGCACTTGAATTGTATCGACAGTATTAGCAGATATCTCAACAAAGATGGCAGTTGCTCTAGCATCGAGAGAGTTGTCTATGAGTTCTTTGACGATTGAGCTAGGATCAATAAGCACCTGTGAGGCACCGTTCCGTTTGACGGTTGATTGAGGTAGCGCTTGAATAGATGGTTGTGTTAGTCCGGAGTCTGTATTTTCGCCCATGTTGAATGGATGTTCCTGGAGACTTATATATGTAAGACTTGCGGCTTTCTCCAGGAATGAGATGCAAGAAGCTTGAGAGGGTGAGGAGGGAAGACCGATGAAGAGTTGATAGAAGGTTGGAACACTATACCGGAATAGGCTTAGAGCTACGAAAGACATCATCGACGTCACGACGGTTTCGCGCTCTCATGTGACTTGATCGACATCTTTCATCCCTCGGAAACCATCATGCATCAATTGAGATCCATGGTTGTGGCATTTTTCGTGTAGCGACCGATCTCTAAAGAATTGCTCTCTATATAGCCAATCAGAGCATCACGATAGATGGGTAAGCACATGACGTAAGGTAGAATCTTCGGGCTTGGACTCCCTTTCAGAGGATTTCTTTCTATCATTGAAACGTTCAGTCATCTCACCCTTACATATCCACTTCTTTCAGGCTCAACTCACAAATGGCATTTACAACGGACCAAAGCCGCTGGCGCGCTCTCACTGTTCGCGACGCGACTGCCAACGGTTTATTTGTCTACAGCGTTATATCCACCGGGATATACTGTAGGCCAACTTGTCCTGCGAGGCTTGCACGACGCGCCAATGTCGGTTTCTACGATACAGCAACGGAGGCTGAAAAGGCTGGATTTCGGGCATGCTTGAGATGTAAACCAGACTTGACCGTGAACTACGATACCCAGGATCGGGCTGTCCTAAAGGCATGTAAAATCATTGAAGAGTTGGCCAAAGACAAAGATGCAAAAGGGTTAAAGCTTCAAGACCTTGCGAAGCGTGTTGGTCTCACGCCAAGATACTTCCATAAGATCTTCAAGGATAAGGTTGGACGGACACCGAAGGAGTATTCGAAGTTGATGGAAAGTCAAGTGGACAAGCAGTCTGAAGAAGCACTTTCTGACAACCCGCAAATCTCACCTGAAAGTCTCGACCTTGAGAACTTTGATATTAATGGAGTTCCAGACATGGACTTCAGCCTTCCATTACCAGATTTCAACTCCCTTCCTTTGGACCCAACAGTAGCATTACCCGGATTTGAACAAGCCCTAGACGGTAATATTCAGTTCTCCGAACTAGATAGTGTAAACAATCTCGACCAGCTGTTAAATATCGATCTCAACAAGGGAGCAACCGAGCTTCCATTCGATTTCAATTTCAATTTCAATTTCAACTTCAACGAAGGAGCTAGCGTTGAGTTTCAGGACCAAGCCTTGGTCAACCTTTCTACTCCCATCATTGATCTCGACCCAAACACTTTTGCAAGCACCGGATTGTCGTACGAAGACTTACTTCCGACTCCTTATTGAAAACATGCTTGAGAATAATATAACGGGACAAGGCTCGTGGCTTGAACTATTATGAACCGGACTTGAACCTCGCCGAATACGATCTTACAGACCTGTTAGGATGGCACATTGCGTGGAAACCGTACCGAACGACTATGATGCATTTGTATGTGGGCAAAAACATGAATGTCCAGAGGTATATTCGAGCAAGCATGAAGCGGTCCACATGGTCGACAGGGAGGGAAATTTGGGGTCTAATTGAAGGGCAACATGGTACGGAGTTTGGCGTTACCTCCGATGATGTTACACGGTCGTAAAAGTCATTCCGGATTGCTTGCTCGGAATCGGTAGAGGTATGAAGGTACCGGGTTGACAAGAGGAAGTAATACGTATACAGGAAAACTGATGGGAGATGAAGCGCCGGCCTCGACGTAAAATGAGAAGCTTCGCGTAACACCCGCGATGAAAAGGAATGGATATTAGTAGAGATATGCATGATGCCTGGAGTGAAAATTTCAATTTTCAAACAAACTCAATCAAAATAATCCAATGTAACTCCTAACAGCTTGTATTGATAACAAATATTCCTTGGTATTTCGGTGCACCTATGGCTATACATCCATATTTGTGCCTCCTTCTCACCACCCCAGCAACCGAGTATATCCCCAATCCCAGTTCTTGAAAACTCTGCACGCGACCTTTTCAAACACATTCCATGTTATATACCGACACCAACTCGAATATCCCGAATAATAAAAGCCTGTCACTACTATAGTTGCGGTCAGCGAAGACTCCTGCATAATTCCATAGAACCATCCAAGCAAAAAGCGCGTTTAAAATTTCAGAAACCTAGTTATAAGCAGCGACGACTAGTATTTGTCGATACTAGCCATACCTTTTCCGGCTCTTCCTAAAAGATATTCTTGGTCGAATGTGTTTTCATCATGATATGTGCGTTTCGAAGTCGTAGAAAAATGAAATGAATGTATCGAGGACGTACCATTAGACGTGGAACCAAGGATGGTTGCTTGGAAATTGCAAAGTTAGTATGAAAACGAGATAGGCAGTAGATTGCGTGACGTTGTTCGAGCAATATGTCGTGGTAGGTCCATTTGACAGATGCTGCTGGTGTTGGTGGAAGACGAAGTTCTGACAAAAAGTTTGGACCCGGAGAAATTCGAGATTGCCAAGATTTCTGATTATCTAAGCGGTCGGGCCTTACTATATACGGTTAGACCATTTTGACATCGTTCATCGTCAGGGGACAGCGCGACTTTCATCATCATTCATTTCGAATGGTACATTTTACTAATTTTGCATTTATCATCATTCAATAGTACACACTTAGATAGACACGTTGTCCGATATCATAAATTTCCTCTTCCAAGTCACTGATCTCTTTTACTATATAAGTTCTACTTCTTCCACGATTTCTTCTCTTTGCAATGAAACATTATTTCGCTTCAAAAAGAACAATAAGTTTGTAGTATTGTTCCCGGGGAATCATGGAGGTCTTCCCCAAACCCAAATTATGGGACCTCTTTATGCGAAGTACGGAGGGGGTTTTCAAAAGTATCTAGGAACCACCCTCCCATAACAACGCTTAGTCACGAGGGTTAAGTCTGCTCAGTAAATAGCTTTAGACGCCTTCTGCCTCCGTATATCAAGAGCTTAAGTTAGCTTGATAACCAGCCTTAGGCGCCTTCTACCTCCTTATACTACGGGCCTTACTTTTTTATAGCTTAGCGGTATTATGCAAGGGTGCCCGGATACTTTTGAAACGCAGCTCTGTATTAGAAGAACTATCATTTTGGTTACCATTGATGCACGGATGCTGGGGTTCTGCATTTTATTGGAGTGCTAATAATGATTATCACTGCATAAAACTTAATCTGCCAGTGACTAGGTCTCGTGAGAATAGCACATACATATAAGGGGTCATGTCAATCTCCATTATTGCAGTCTGATAGCCCCCTTGGGTATACGGTATTGAGGGCACGGTCAATGAATTTTGAACTGGACTTCCTTCTCTCGACACGTTCATTGCAGTTGTTTAAGTGAGTACCAAAAGTCTTCTTACCACCGTAGCGACGGATGAAGATCCAATGCTAACGATCGGCATATAACCGAAGATAATTATCACATGAAACTAAACGCTACTTTCAGAAGGCAGCCAGTCGATACTTACAGACTAGGAGTTATCAAGAAAAGCGAACCCATTTTCACCGCTCTCCCCCTCCTACTGGTTGTATTGGACCACCAACTCTCCCAAATGTAACCCTACCTTACCGCCTACGACGTCCCAGCACCTATTGCATACTGCCACATCATCCCCACGTTTAACACGTTACTCGGGACCTCCCAGGGTTAATTCATTCATCATACCATTGGTCCATTTATACCGCCTCCCTAGAGAGATTGAGCTTGCCAGACCGCATTTTCCCCTCCTTCGCACATATATAAACCCTCTCTTCCTCCCCAAATCCTGAGAAACATTCCTCCACTCTACATCCACCTTTCCTTTGAAATTTGCCACGCAGAAGAAGGATGAAGGTTTCACCAACACATGGAAGTACTTTGAGAATGGATCACATCACAATGTTATGGAAGTCGTCTCTCTAAGTGGTAGTGACTGGGACTGTCATTGACTCGACCAATATTCTGAATCATCTCCACGATATGAATCCTCCTTATGCATATGGACGCAAGGTTGCACTCTCCCTGTTAGAGCTTTGAGACCTTGGTTGGGTACTACCTTTGTATCGAGACATATCTTCCACACTCTTTGGACACTTTAAAAATCACTCACAATAACACCTTATATTGCGGCTCAAAATGCTTCTTTCGCTTTCGTCATAGGGAGTTGCATCCCAGATTCTCTACTCATGCTCTATCCCCACATCACATTTTATCCTCTGGCCATCGCACCCCTTGCCATGTAGCATTGTGGACGCGTCAACTTTATACCCTAGAGATTATATCTTGGGATATCGCCAGCTTCCACCATTGTACTGCTAGTATCAACTGACATGCTGTTCAGCCTCATGCTGGAAACATTCTTCCCGGATCTCCAAGGAACGGTGTCGGCGGGCACGGACAGGGAATCCGCAAGGAAATGACGAAATCAATGTCATGCTCGAGGATGCTGATAATGAAAGAGACTGGGCCCGTTTAATACCAGTTTACTAACGATGGACCTTGGTCGACAACATAGACTATTCAGTCCAGCTTTTCCCTTTCATGACCACTTCACCTTCAAGCCCCCATGTGGACCTGGTCCTTCTAAACACATTACTCACTGTCTGTCGTGGTCTCAACAATACGAAGCTATATATGTATAGGGGAAAGGCTCGTCTGTCCACCCTCCTCTCAGATGCTCTAGAATGTCTATTGAGTGGAGGTCATGTGTTGCTTCCCTATTAGGTTATTCGAAGGATTCATGGAATATTCAGACAATGAAGCAGCTAAAGGACAATGTTCTTCATCCATCTTCCAACATCTTCGAATCGGAGGAAGAAATCCGATACATGGCTAGTGGACTCAAATGGCCTCCAATTCTTTCTACGGCATCGACTCAATTATTTTGGATTGGATACATGCTCTAAGAGTTCCTTTCTTTAATCATCCTGGAGATAACATCATCCCACTATCATAAAACAACATGATGCTTATTGGTCTTCGTCAAAATCATATACGGATGACTCCATGGATTTAAACTCTAAGCAAAAGAAAACATCCGGCATTTAGCACGAGGTGTCCCACAACTACACTTCTAAGCGGGATACGCTGCTCTCCAAGCAACATGCACATTTGCCACATGGGACTATCGACAGTGTATCTCAGACTTCTTCAAAGGAACCAAATATGAGTGCAAGGTCCTACAGTTAGACTATATGTTTTCGATATACGACAGATGGCATGCTATCAGGGCGCCAGTCCCCCAGAAATGGCCACTGGAGCAATGTGTACCATCCATAAAACAACTAGTTTTTGACTTGGTATAATGATTAGAATTGAACAGTTGCCATTTCATGAAGCCTGTGCTTCTAAATTCATAACCACCTAGTTATGGTTTCGGCAATCGTAGCCAAAGATGATGAATTAAAATATTGAGGATAGACCAGATACGTCGTGGTTTTCTACAGAATTACTTTCCAGATACCTTAATTCTGTGCTTGATGTTCATATTGGTTATAAAACCAAATTGGTATTGGCTTCAAGGGGGCTTGTTTTCGAAGTGATGCAAAGCAAGAGATATGTGAAATGGGGTTCGCTTTCAATTCCTTCATCTTTGCGAACTTTGTGTTTTAGCCAACGGTCAAATAAATGATCATCTGCCAAAGCACATTAGGGCTTTGCAGATCCAGCTAAAAGAACAAGTCCGATATGGTGTTTTGCTGATACGGTCTAAAATGAGCATCTTGGAAGAGACGCAATTCGTCACAGAGCAGTAAACCGCATCAGAAAGAAGTGAGACGAAGAGAATTCGAAAGGACCTTCGAAAGACGGCCGCTCCTCCACGACTTCCATGTCAATACTCCATCAACAAATCATCGGCTATGCTTCCCTTAAAGGAGATGTTTCTAACGATAGCACTGGGATCGATATGAATTGGTTCACTGAAATCCTTCAAGATGATTACATAATAGTCCAAGAATTAAATGCTTTCGGTGCTCTCCAACCAAACACCACAACGAAGCCATGGATCTAACTTGGAATCTAATGATAATCTGAATTAGTAACTTGTATTTTGAGTTATCACATAAATTTCGAAAATACATTTTTGATCAGAATCATGAAACTCAAAAGATCCCTGAAAGCTTAGTCATACACCCAACCGCCACTCCTTTATGTTGTGCGTACCGTATGGCTGTCAAAACGGTATTCGAACATTTGAATCTCTCGATGATGTCCTTTGGAAACATAGCATCTTAGGTCCTACACAATTTCCGGTCTTACCTTTTGAAGAGGCAAACCCTAGACACATAAACTTCAAGAACCAGCGGAGCTAGTTGCAGACTCAGCCTACTTCTCGGCCGAGTAATATGGGATATTCTAGATGAACAGCACTCAAGACACAATGGGTATAGGCTTCGCTGCGCTACTTTATGAACAACTATCATTCGAATAATCACGACGACTTTCCATGGGAGATAGTTCCAGTTCATGAATCACACTTCCCTTTTAGCACTTCCTTTTTAGCATAGTCATTGATGGATCAGTGAGAGCGGCCATCCCGGACGTTTAGGTCGTCGTTATGAGTACCATTCCGTCGATACCTCATGGCCTAGGGCCCATACCAGATGTTTCTGAAACTCTGTGATACCTAATGCTTAATGTACCTATATGAAACATCTCACCTCTCTGATGATGAACAAACATTAAGAACTCAAAGGACGCTATGTTTCTTCCTTTTCTTTCGATTTCCTTCGATTTACCTTCACGAGGGGCTTTCCCCTAATCAATATGGGTCTAGGCGATAAACGATGACGTTCGATCGCATTTCTATATGGCAGTTCATGTAGACACAACACTTCGTGCGCTAGGGGGCTATGTTTGAGGTACATACTCGCGTTTCACTATCAGTATAAATCACATATCCACAAACACGCCTGTGTCTGCTAGGATGAAATGGCGATATATCACAATATTATCATACCTCCCCTCTGTCCGAACTCAATGCCAGAGTTCGTCGATGTCAGTCACAACTTGCAAACCTCCCTCCAGCAAGTTCAATGTCGACATTTCGAGTGGAGAGGCGAAGTGTGTTACACCGCTTCATGTTGTTCTACCTCGACAATGAAAGAACTCATGTGTCTCGCGGGTCCTCCTTCGTCCGTCCTAGCTCCTGTAAGAAATATTACTCATATTCGTTGAACTTTCTTGTTTGGCAAATACCATGCCGTTCAAAGCTATCTAGTCGGGTATGAAAAATAGAAGTCTAGTTCTAGCATATGCTATAGCTAGTTAATATCAGACTTAACATATCAAGAAACCAGAAAAAGAAGGCCAACACAAGGACTTGTTGAGGCCCTCAAGAAAAGGACCTATCAACATTTGGAAATCCTATCGAATAATTACCTGCAATCGTAAGACGATGTCCCATAGGTCAGTGGTTCTTATTCCTAATACGGAAGGGGATTCAACATTGCCCGTGCTGGCATATCATGCGGCAACCTAAGGAAAAGAACAAGAAAGAAGCCAAATTCTCTTCATGTTCAATGGCTCAATCCGAATGCTCATGTGGTCATATTCTATTCGTAGCAACTTCACCTACATACTATTTCTCAGTTTATGCTTTACCAATCACACCATGCCTCAAATGCCAGAATAGCTCGAATATTAAACTTAATAACCGGGACTATCGCTAAAAATTTTCAAGACCATGAGTTCGTTCTGCTCTTATAAATACATACAGAAGTCAATATAGAAGAGTGATCCCACAAAAGGAAACGGATCCATCATTAACTCAACATCAACGCACACAAGCTCTTGAAAATGTCGATTGGCTAAGCTATTTGTACCACTTCCAGCATACTCTCATTAGAAGGTCTATGAGGGGTAGATATTTTTTATCTGTTGGTACGCTTATGGCAATGCTCTTCAAAAACCGAATAACACATGGTGTGGATATTAATGACGAGCACGACCATGTCTGCGATCTAGTGGAGGCCTGGATGGCGGGGGGTCAACACGTTCAGAAGATATTGTTATCTTCTATGCTGAAAGACATGGAGCTCCAATCAGAGTACCTTCATAACGGAGGCAACGACACTGCCTATACGCTCACACCTGGGCTCCGACTAATGGAGAAGGCAACCGCGGTCTCGAACCATGGAATATCCCAACAATCACCTCAAACCCAAGAACTATATGATGCTTCCAATCGTTTTTCCGTTCGGTTAATTGAATTCAAAGACCTCAAGAGACATGAGAAGAGGATGATAATCCCAAAGGATAATTTAAAACTTCACTTCGAACTATTACGTCGACAACGTCGAAGTCGACTCCTCTATTTTTTAGGAATCACTTTAAACGATTTTTCGCGTTTAAGTTTTATCAAACGAGCAAACGAACCGGCCAAATATCAAATATTCTCTATCACTCGATTGCAGGGGCGTTTTGGACTCGATGGTCCTCATGATACGACCAAATTAAGAAGTTATAAAAGCATTGCGCGACTCTACGAGTTGATTGGAGGATATTGGCGCTTGGTTCTGCAGGAGATATCATTCAGGCTTGCTCCAAGATCACTTCAACCTCTTTGGACCGGATCTCCTCCCAACCCAGACCACACCACTTATATCTGACCGACCGACCATATCTAATGCTTATAAACTCAAAACTAATAATAACTTATCCCGAATAAGCCGTATACAACTTGAACTGGACTTAAAAATCGCCCACAACGATCTACATCAATTGTAAAGGCCTCAACCAACCTATATCATCTTCAAATCGACTATTAGAAGACTCCATCAGCTCCAAAGGTTTAACGCAAGATTTATGGGATCTATGAATGTCCATAATCAATTTTGCATGGCCTTCATCTGCTCTAAACCCACGATAGCTAACCCTATAGAGCCAAGACCTATTGTAAGAACCCATATATAATTGTAACTATCTCAAAATGCTTAAACTAACTCTTAAAAGCCTAAAACCAGCCTTAGTAGGTATAAAAGTTATTAGATCTCGCTTATCTTGTATAAAACTTTCTCCAATGGCTCAAAACTGTATTTTACATCTGCTTAGTAATTAAATATTAGATAGTGAGTTGAAACCAACCATTCAAAGTCGAAACTAACTCTAAAAATAATCTAACTAATCTTTTATGATATAAAAGAACTCATTACCAGCGTTAGAAGTATTGGAGTTACGCACAAGGCCTAAAACTATCCCGAACCCAACCTCGAACAAAGATGACCAGCTATAGTGAGTTATTACCATCTCGCCAGACTAAAAGTTAACCCAAAAACCATTAAACTAGCCCCATTATATTTGGTTTGAATTAGTTCTAACGTTTGAAGGCCTGAATCAGTCTATAATTCTCGAAACTATCTCGAAACCAACTCCACTCGACGATTTCAAGACTTCGAAGGGCTATCGCTAACCCAAAACGTCGAATTTTATCCTAAAACTCAAGGACCAATAATATGAAACGGAAAATTTATAAAATCCAGCTCGAGAGCCATAAAGGCCTCCTGAAACCTTAAAAGTACCACGAGCCTGACTCCGGTGAATGGTTCTCAACTCCAAAGAGCTCTCGACAGCCTAAAAGGCAAAATCTTATCCCGAAACTCAAAATTTTATCTAATTTATGACATATAAGGTTAATTCTAGCTCTAGGGGGATTAGAGTTGTCCCTATCTTGCAAAACTATATCATGGCGGTCACCCATTAAAGGTATCCAACTCGAAGAAGGTATTATCAGCCCAGAACGCGGAAACCAAGCCTAAAAACCGCATAACTTACCTCAAAAAGCATAAAAGTTATAAAATATAGCTTGAGAAGCTTTAGAGTATCTCCTAAGCAGTTCATCAAATCCCCATGGCCGGGGGCTTACTTATGGTGACCTCCCACCAATAGTAATGAGTTTCAGGAGCAAATCCAATCTTCAAAAGTCCTTAAACTAATATCAACTATCATAAAATTTATAAATTTTAACATTGGATAGTATTAGATATCCCTAAAAGTGAGTATAAGTTAATTGTGTAAGTCAGAATAATGTGAACCGACGTCTAGTTAATAGTAACTAACTTAAAAGCAAATCTAATACTAGAAACTTTTAAACTAATCTATTTTATGAATAAAAAGATTAGTTCTACCTCGAGAAACTTTAAAATGTCTTCCGGCGAGTTGGTCTGGGCGGCCGAGCTCCCGACCAGCAGAGGCAATGCTCTATCGATGATAACTAACTCCAAAGTCATATCTAATCAAAGAAAATGCACAAATAGCTTTAGGAATCATAAAAGTTATAAACTTTAACGTAAGAAGGTTTAGATTACCTCCTAAGGGACCAAACTAACTCTAGTGGCTAGACCTACCTCGAGGCCGCTTTCCGACAATGATTAGTAATTCAAACGACAACTCTAATAAAAATCTAATGAAAGCCAATAACTTTTATCCATGAAAAAGCTATTGCTCATATGTTATCATATGTTCACAAGTTGAACGGGTGGTTTTCTGTCAGTGAAGGGGGCTTCCTTCGCCAACTCCTACGCGTACACGAAAAACACCAAGAAATACCCAATAAATGCCGAACCCATTGCATAAGGATTTTTTCTCCTATACGGCCTGTTGGTCTTATTTCTTATATACAATTTTTTCCCCCGGAATTATGAGAAACCGCGTATCTTCACTTCTTGCAGATAGAGTGAAGAGAGCTTTGTGAGAAGGACAAAGGACGGAATGCTCTGGATTATATAAGGTTATTGAGCTATCATCATATCACCGACATTTCATTAAATGGGTTCTAGCCTTCGGTTTCCTCCGGTTCATAAAGATGTGGAGAATTCCTACACTAGAAAGGATTCTTCTTATGGGAAAGAATAAAGGGGGGAAAATCATGAGACAGGATCCAGATGATATTCGAGTATTCCATGAATAACTCTAGATGATGGAAACTGGCTATGAGTTTGGTGGTCGTCGGATACCTGGAGATGAGTTGGCCAATGTTGGGAGTGAGACGGAGTTGCCATGAGCTTCCCCTCAACATCGACAGATCAATCCATTGGACACCGCGACCCCATGCAGCCCCTTTCTACATACAGTTTATGGTCATTCAGTGATCACTCTCGTCCTATAAAATGTCGGGAGTGGCCATTTATGAGCTATTCAGATCAATCTTCACCAAGGCTTCGCAGAATGTGAGGTCCAGAACCGTTGCAGAATACCTCTATGGGAAGCTGATAACCAGGGTATACATGCAAACACTGGAACCTACTTTTCGACATAGTCATACTCTTTCGATTTCCTATTTCAATTTACGATACGAAGTGAGGATATATTAATAAGAGTCAGTTCCGTCAATATGGGTCTATGACGAAGAAGTCGATACAGCTACTCAACATGTTTCAAGGAAGAAGATTGTGGCCAAATACATCACTCATCCAGATCTCAAACACAAGTGACTAGAACTGATGCTGGGCTCTTCGAAGTCATACTTTCATTGGCATCGAATCAATGGGAGATGCCCCTTCACACCTAGCCAAGTCGAATGAGCATAGGAGGCAGCACATGAGCCCAAACCTTGACAAAAAGTAATACTTGGCCGATGCAGTAAATGGATTCAGGAATACTCACACATAGTAGTTTGTAAGCGCCCGTGAAGCAGCTTGGTGATGCATCTCTATGGTCAAAGATTGACTTTAGAAAGGGATGAGTGGGAGACAGCTATCTTCTACATTCGAAATCTATCCATATGGAGTACCGTAATTGCCAGTTACTTCCCGACCATGTGTCCTTCCGGGAAGCCAACAAGGATATAATGACCATCTACATGGAGTGCGAGAAAATCGACAAATCAAGAAGCATAGACTTGATAAGAGTCCAAAGCTTCATATCAGATTCGAACAAAAAGCTCAGACAGAACCACGAATGCGCGGTCATCTCTCAGCCTGAGTCAAACACCGGCTATGCCACTGGCATATGTTTCGGTATTGAAACCCTTATGAATACTACTTCCGTATTGCCCAGTAAGAATGATATAGTACATAAGAAGCGGTGTCAAGGATTACTATAAATATGCGATAGGACTCGTCTCCGCTATCCTAGAAGCAACCTCGATATGATATTGAGTCCCTAATGCAACCTTCACTAAAGGATGGTTGTACGCTTCTGAAGCAATGTATCAAAAAAGACTAAGATCCGTGATGATGGTTTGGTGCGTCAGACTTGCTCCTTTACTCGAAAAGGAGAAAGCGCCCGTAAACCCCTCGAAGGATTTCATGCTTTCCGGCACCTCCTCAATGCTGATATTCCCAATCTGATGTTACCTTCATTGACACAGTCGTCACTGGATTATATCTAAATACTCTCAAATTCAAAACCAAAAACAAGCACGAATTACAAGAACATGCCTTGGTGTAAAAGATCTATCAAGTTGAAACTTCCTATGTTCGGTTTAGAACAAAAAATACACGTTTGGGAAGATATGGCGTGGGAGCGTACCCCCTTTCAAATCTACCAAATGATCGCCACCAGGTTGTGGATCGGATTCGTTGGATAACCCGTCACTGAAGCCTAAAACCGGCTTTTTAGGCTTTCGAGTATCCTGGAAATAAGGTGCCAGAAAGGATAAAACCAAGGTTTCCATGTCGTGGTCAGCAGTAATCGATTAAACAAATCAGCAAACCTTGTTTGCTTGCGAATGAATGAGCGATTACCATAATCATGTTCAGGAATGGATAAGAGGAAAGTCCACCCTTTTTAGGTTAATCCACCATGCAATAGCAAATCGAATCACGATGGCATGGGATCAGATCTTCCATAACGATACACATTATAGGACTGTCCAACGAGATTAATGGAAATCGTTGATGTTTCCGTGAGAAAGATGCGCCACTGGTATGCTCTTATAAAAGGCATAGATAACCATGCGGATGGCATACGGGAACGAGCGATTTACAACCATTTGGCTTGCTTTGCTACGAAAGACGGATCCACCCCTCAACACCTATCGTTTCATCGGAGAACATGTGGTCTTCGTCAAACCCGGCGTCACTGAACTATCTATAGCAAGCATCAATATCTGAGTGACAACCAACCGTCTCTCCAGCACAGTCGGATGTCTCGTTCTGCGTGACTGAGCAAAATAGAATGCAAAATCTCGGCTATGAGCTTGCCGCGAGAAATATTCTGCCCCCTTAACATAGGCTATATCTTGCCGGAAACTCATCAAATCTATTGAATGATTTAGAGAATGTCTTATGCTTGCTCTCTGGAGTGTTGCTTCCGAGAGACATTCTTACGTTCTTTATCAAAAGCTCACTAATACCAGGATTTTGGCATGGAGCACTGTCAGTCACCTAAAACGATAATACCGCAAGTGTATGACCCAAAGCCGTGTTCCGTTCTACGAGATCCTCCATATAATAATAATCATGTTGGTTGCGATCGATAAAGTGGAAACAGAGAGCCTTATGTTTGCTTCCCAGATAGTCTGACGGAAAACTTATGCTCGAGCACAACGCCAGTGATTTGAAAGTGGGTTGACTGAACCAACATATTCCTTACTGGAACGAATGGGGGACTTAACTCGATATCAACTTACATCTATTAATTCCGTATGGTCTCCAAACAACACTGGAGCAATATCATGCATTCTTCACCCAAAGAGACTAAGACCCTACTGTATGGCTGCTATCGAGAACCCTTAGGGTCTTCACTTCTGCATTCACGCATGTGGAACAAAGTTCAATAATCTTGCAAAGCATGTTCCGTTCCTCCGGACATGTAAATTTTTACCTGCAGAAGGTATAAAGGATGTTGTAGGAAACACCAATCTCTGTGGTGGAGACAGCTTCTTCAAAACTTCACTTCTCAGTTCACGACGTCAATGGGCTAAAATTCACCTTGATTCCAGGATACCAAACACAATTCACCAGACTCGTATGAAACGAAGATCCTAAACCAACATCAAGTACAAAATATGCCGCTCGAGATATCCGAACACCAATATGACAAGGACATGTGTCTTTGGAGAATTGGGCTCCTATCAGTATAAAAGTTGAAAAACAGCCTAAAGGAAAATGTATGGGTTAAAATATGGGAAAGGATACCGACTTCCGAACTTTTGGTCGTGTACGATGCAACTACGGCTCGTTCCAGTTTTACTGACTGCATCGATGGATCCACGGTTATGAAACAAATGAAAGGGAAAAGTACAGACGAAAAGTCATTGTGGCCACGTAAATTTGCATATAGAAATGTTTAACTGGAATGTGCTACTCCTAAACCTAGGATACGCGTAGTCATGAATATCATCGCGCTGCGCAATATCAACAATGTATTACTGAATATGGGATCCAGTGACATACAAAGATCCACCTTGATGAATGCATTCGAAAGACCATCTTTGTAATACTGCAAAAGGACTATCAATCACCGTCACATATACTTCCCTTCATGGAATCGAGTACCGGAAACGAACGTCTTCAGTGACGAACATCTAATCCAGATGGAATTTTCTTGTCAAATCATCATCACACTTCCACAAATGGGCTATTCAATCATCTTGGGATCATGAAATCAAAACAGTTTAAGATACTCTAAAGGGGTGACGAGTCTGCAGGTGCCGGAGGATCTAGAAGTGTTCAAAGCATGAATCGAACAGGAATATGCTTTTTCCCGGATGGAAATATACTAACCAGACACTTTAAGCCGCGGAGATCGAAAAGACTATCTTCGAGGACGGATGTACTTTGGTGTTGGTTGAAGCTAAGAGAAAGGGAGTGTGGCATCTTGAGAGTATCGACATACGCAAGAAATTGAAATTGCATGATATCCAAACAGGCATCAAGATTTCTCATATGGCCAAATTTACTCCCCATATATACACTCGAATCGAACGTTGACATCGAAGACGCTTGGAAACAAGTTCGTCATAAACCTATTCAAAACCTAGAATGCCAACGTCGGGATCTGAATACAAGAAATACAGCAGCAACTCCATGAGAGCACTGGCAGGCTTAGAGGACAAACATACAAGGAGACAATCTTCTTATGTTGGAAGGACGTATATATCGATACGTAAATGGAAATAATGGGTCCTGTTTGGTGTGGAGTGAAGGAACCTCTTACCCCTGAGTGCGGAAAAGAGCCCATCATCTACATATACCCCTAAAGCTACAACATATGCTTCGGTGCAGAACGGCAAAACCAAATCTTCGATAGGAAACTGAGCATGTCAGAGTGAAGACTTCAAACCACTGATCACATACATTTCCTTGATGTCCTCAGCCGCATCTATTCAAAAACGAAGAGTACAAGAAGACGAATGCGAACGAACCAATAATCCCCCTATGGTATCGAGAAACGTTCACCTACACCAAGCAATGCTCGCCGGGAGAAGCACTCCATGCCAAGCTTTCTAAGAATGAATTTGATGTTCCACCTGTGGACTAAAATATGCACTCAAGGTAGCTGATGGGGCAGAGAATTGATGAACTCTATAGTCTTCCAAAACTGTAAAGGTCACAATCCTATGCTCTGGAGAGAAAGTAGCTCGAAGCCAAAAGATATACAACCCCAATTGATGTTCGGCGGGCAAATAGAGACCTTTCCCCTTCATTACTCAGTGTGCTAGTCCCGGACCATGCTGTCGCGTAATGGAGAATGATGTATCTGGTAAAGAGCAAAACCACTTCAACATTATGTCGTCGCTCTTGATCAACCAACCCTGAACAATACATCAACTTACAGACTACGTTAAAATGCTTCGGTGCCAAAGAACATAGTTCACGTCTGGAAGGGACGTTGAGATTTTCACCAGCAACACTGCCTCAATAACAACCATTTAACCACATAATCAGGGATGAAGCAAATGTGAGAGCAATATCATAACCCACACAACTTATAAACCAGTCCGGAATTGCGACGATTCTATGCTTCGGTGCAAAACAACCGCGTAACCACAACACATGGTGTCGAGCAAAAACATGTCCTAGTTGGGCGAATGTCGTTCCGAAAACCACTGTGGAGCTTTTCCATGTCGTCTCTTTCGAGTACAGAAACCAATAAGAGATTTGCGGATGTGGTGGAAACTACAATCCACACAAGTGCGTCCGATATGATCCGTAAGGAAGGATACTCCGATATCAAGACCTAAGCTACCTAAAGCTAAACATAATTCCGATATATGCAGAGCTTTGCCACCATGGATGTCATACCTGATACTAAATCCTACATGCCCTGTCCCTGGACTAACAACTCTGTCACTCTTCAAGTGGGGGTCATCATATGTCCTGGATCCCCTATACCCATTAACGTAAAGAAAATATAACGACCCTCGACTTCATGGCTCGTCCTAGAGCGAATCTTTCATACACTTACAATCATACACGCAGCATCAACACATGATGGTGTTTCTCTGGACTAGTAACCATAAAAAGGCGGCTGACTGGATAAAAATACTCAAAACGTATGGGATATGGAATATACCATTCACATATCCCCCGTTGATGACACATCCCTATGAAGGATGGTCACTAGATTTAAAAAAGGACATAATTTTATTAAATGCTGGATAGAGAACATCTCATCCGTCGTTTCAAAACCTTCGATTGTCTCCTTCGACTCAACACAGCAAACACACGAGCTCTTATGCTTTCCTCATGGTGGAACAACCCAATCCAAAATACGCAGATATCGATGCCTTATGTTTTCCCAGAGCAACCCATTTCTCATTTCGAGTCTCAAGTTTCATCCAACCCATCAACTCATCCTAATAACCCCTCTCCCAGCAACATTAAAACAAAAACCCTAAACTCCAAAGAGGACCATGAACCGGAGACGTGACGCTCACCTAAACAAAGGGGAGTTAAACACTAGACATATATCAAAGTCCATTCAACATGGCACTTATGTCTTGTCTCGTGTCGGAGTGCTTAGAAAACTCAACCCGAAACCTCCATTTTCAAAAGGCTGGTTAAAACAAAACACTAACACCAATAACGTGTTTCGAATTATGAGAAGAACTAGGTTATCAAGGGGGGAATGTAAATAAATCTATGACTAAGAAAGTAACGTGGTAAAAGGTGCTGGTTTCTTAAAAGCCACGTGAAATGTTTAAGAGTGTGACAGTAATACCGAGTATCAATCAATGTATACGGAGATGCCTTTTAAAAGTACTTAGTAAATAGTTTTAGACGCTTCTTGACTCCTTACACCAAGGGCCTTACTCCTTATGAGCTTAGTGGTATTATGAGCGGCCGGATACTTTCAAAAGGCAGCTCTGTATATCAGAAACAGTTAGTTTTACATACAAATGAACAAAAACCACACACAAATCTCCACGCAAATTTTTAAGTATTCTCTACAGAACACCTTCACTCCCACTCCCACCCCCACCCCCTCAACATATCAACACACACATCCTCAAAGTCTTCATCTGTATCACAGCACCCCACTCCTCAACAACAACGCTTCTCACATGCATGCATGGTTTACAGCTCTCAGCCTTTTGTATCCCCAACAACAAAGAATACTCTATACATTTGCGAAGAAGAAAAGGTAAAAATCACTGAACAGTGTTTGGAAAAATCAAAACAGATAAATGCCCCCTTAAACGCCATGCACCTAAAATCGATAGGGATTCCTTAATTCGAATGCATCTTCTTTACTCTCTGCACACCCTCGTACAATGCACGGTCAACGGCAGCAGCAACGGTGAGCGTACCACCGATGACGGCACAAAGACCGACGAGAAAGCCGGAAAAGGATTTGGCGCGTGCTTCACGGTTGATGACTTTCATTGGGGAGATATCCTGGGATATATTAGTATCCCATTGAAAGGTGTGTAATAAGAACTTACGTAGGAAAAGAAGACACCTGGGATACCACCACGAGCGTGGATTCTTTCCTTGTGGCCACCTTGCTCATCATTTCCTCCTTGAAGGCTTCGCTTGTGGCTAGTGACGCTATATTGGTGGGTCTCAATGCTTCCCTTGTAGTTTCCGTCGATAGTGGCACCAAAAACATCGTCGAACTTTGAGGAAAGCGGGGCTTCCTTCTCCCAACCGAGGGGCAAGTATGCTGTTGAAACGACCTTGACAAAGTACATGAAATTAAAGGCCTTTTCATTTGTTTCCTGGTTAGTCTCGTCAAGAGGATTGATATGATGGTTGGTCCAACCCCCAGGTCCAGTTGCCAACTGTTGACCGGCCATACGTTGAACGATTTGATCAGAGAGTTGGGGACCGAATCGGAGATGGTGGATAGTATGAGTGAAGGAGTGGTCGGCCTCGTCCTTGAAATAGTTCTCTAGATCGTGCACATGCAGGTTCCCGTTTGAGAAACTCTTTCCCGGTGCAATGTGGAAGTTTCCAATAACCTTGTTCACTCGAATACCACCCTCAAGACGGCAACCTTCCTTGCGCTGCGCATCAAGATGTTCGGCATAGTGCTCACGCTCACATTGTTCGACTCCCTCGCCGCGACCAAAGGACCACGATATCGATGCATAGGCGTCACGAACTTCGTCACAAGTGTTACAGCAGCCAGCTTTTTGTGCGTTCGTCGGGGCAGGGGCGCCGTAACATTCACCACAGTATTCGGGATCGAGATGGGAGGCATCTTGAGGGTGTCTTTGAGAGGCATGATTAGTACGGATTCAAGCACTCAGGAGTCCACGGCCTTACAAATCCAAAGCCTTAACCTCAATAGCATGACTTCCTTCACTTTGTGGTGCTAGACGCACTTTGTTAACACCGTGTTGAACTCCCATTTGTATCTCACCAGACACATCCATTACATCCAATGTGAGAAGTTCACAAGGCATGCGCGGGAATGTAATGTTAAGATGAATCTCCATCTTTTCTCCTCTCCCCTTATCAACGATCAATTCCGGCCTCACAACCACCCGCCTATAATCCGCCCATTCTCCCCAGACTAGCCAGAATATAACCAGCAAACTCGCTATCGTGACGATACCGCCGGATGTGGTTCTGATCCGCGCATCCTCTACTGTCTTGGTGAAGGCGTCTAGCCTTGTGAACCTGGATTTTGCCGGCATTTTGATGTTTTATAGATTGAAGGAAAGAGAGTGTGTAGTTGAGACTCGAGTCTGGCTTCGGGATAGGAGAAAATGTCTTAGCGGCTGTATCGCCGGGAGTGAGGCGTTTGCTCCGCAGTTAGGGTTGAACTCGGCGCGGGCTCGAGCAATTGAAGGTGAATGGAAACAAAGCAAAAGGAATGCTAGAGCACACGAAGTGCTACAAAATGCGGAGTGACATAGAAAGGGCAGAGAACCAAGGATGGGAGTGGAGTGCAGCTGAAGGGTTTGGTTTGGAGCTGTGGTAAAGGCCAGCTATGCGGAATCTCATGCGCGTCAAATCCGCTAAATTTGTACCTGGCCCGGCTATGCTGTAACCGGCTAAGCGCGAACGGACGATGCTTGGCATTCACATGGCGATGAATTCTAGAATGTTTTGACAACAACGGTTCGTCATGAAAATAGAATGTTTCGTATTATATTATCATAAAAGTCCTCGAGCAATAGTGCTAACAGTGCACTCCCCTGATAGGTGTGCGGGAATCAATCATGCTTAAATCCAAACCCCCAGTCCTCTAGACGTAGCAAGAACAATAAACTCATCTACATTTACAAGAAGTGACATCTTAATGCTGCTTTCTTTGAGCGTTTGCAAGAGCGCTGTTCAATGCAGCAGTGATATCGATGTGGAACAAAGGACGGTTAAGTCCTTGTACAACTGCCACCTGCCGGTTAGCAGCTCTTGACTGTGTGATTTGCTTGCCCAAAGAGTCCTCAGACTCGGAATGGCCTTCTTCGATATCCAATGCATCGCCACGAGCCTTGGCCGCAGCAGCACGATGAGCCGCCTTGTTGTCCCTGTACTGAGCGGCAGCGGCAGCACTGTTGGAACCACCGATCTCAGCAACACTGAAGATTGGCTTCCATCTCTCGATATCGTCTCCCTCGCCTTCTGGGGTGTAGTATCCAAAGCCGGCAGCGGCGAGAGCACGCTTTGTCCATCGGTTGTTGATATGGCAGAAATGCCAATCAACTCTGTCAGGTTGTGCATAGCGGTCGAGCTGGTTACGAACATCAATGAGATTTTGTATTGAGGTAAGATCGACATTGTTGACAGATGAAAAGTCCAAGATGATTGCTTTGAGTGTAGGTCGCGAATCGTGTTCATGTTCCTTGCCTTTACGTGGGCCAGGGTCATTCCATGGACGGTCCTGAATGATCTATTAGTTTACGTTTTCACTTCATCTCAGGAAAATACTTACACCAGGTCTTCCGTACGTAGATGGGTTTGTACGTCGAGTCTTCTTGAAAATTGTGTCGGTAAGATAATCGAGGTAGTGATTGGCATTTGGATAATTGAACCCTTCGGAAAAGCGGAAAATGAAAATGCCTGGATATGGATCCTCAAGTTCGATCTGGGGATTGGAGCCATCGTGGTGGTCGATAGGTAAGAAGATGTTACGAACGGAGTCTCGGCCTTCTTCAGGGATGCTGCTCTTTGGCGCACTGACTTCCTTTCCTGCTTCATTATCAAGCAAGTGATCTCCAATAACAGAGTGAATCTTGGCCCTGCCAAGGAAACGACCACGGGCCTTGAAAGAGCGGAATAGGAACAAAGCAGCGGAAACACAAACAGTCGTGTAGATACCGTTCTCGATGGTGGTGAAAACAGTAACAATGACACCAGCGAAGAAGATGACTACTTCTAGAGGTGAAATTCTCCAGAATTGGTAAACGGTGTTTGGTGGCGTGATAAGATCACCAACGGCGTGGATAATAACGCCTGCCAATGCAGCGTTGGGAATGTAGAAGAACATGGCCGGAAGGGCATAGATGGCCAATAAGACAATAATACCAGTAATAACACCAGCAAAGGGAGTGCGGACACCGGCTTTAGACTTGATCGCAGTTCGGGAGAAGGAACCAGTGGCCGGATAAGCGCCAAGGAAAGGCCCGAGCACATTGGTAACACCAATAGCAACAAGTTCTTGTGATGGGTTGATTGTGTAGTTGTTGACTCTGCCGAAGGACTTGGAGATTGAAATATGTTCGATGAGAAGAACAATGACCGTCGATGGCAACTCGGAGACAAAAGACTTGATGATATCGATCGTAATGTGGGGAGCTCGAGCATGCTTGAAACCTCTGGGAACCTTACCAAGAATCGAGAACTTGGGTTTTGAACGGTGGTGCCTGTTAGCTAGGTAGCTGATGAGAATGTATAGAAGGATGACGAAAGCGGTCCTGAGGGTAGAAATGAAAAAGAAGGTCTTTTGTCTGCTAGGATATCGCTTGGCCAGTTGGGTGCAGGTGATCCTGATAGCATAGAGTAAGAAAAGTGCCGTCAATCCGACAGCAGCGTTCAAGTTGGATCTGCCGAGATGTTTGAGGATGTTGATAACAACCTTATACGTCGCCTCTCTGGTTGAGAATCCAGTGATACCCATCATCGTTGGTACTTGTCCTACGGCAATGTTGAGAGCGGAACCAGTCATGAAAGCGCTAATCGCGGGAAGGGTGATAAACTCGACGACCCATCCGAGGCGCGCAAGACCCATGAAAAGTACGATGGAACCGGCGATGATGGCAAGAGACGATGCTATAATATCAGGTTCTACTCCGGAAATTCTTCCTGAAGCGCTGGAGACGACATTTCCCGTAACAGTGGACAAGACAGCAACAGGCTAATCATACATTAGGCGGGATGCGATTATGAAGTGGTTAACAACTTACGCCAATGGTGATATCCTTGGATGTGGCAAAGAACCAATAAATAATGACACCCATGAATGATGAGTAAAGACCGAATTCAGGACTCAGCAAGGCCAATTTAGCATAAGCCATGGACTGTGGAACGACGACTGCACCGACAGTGACGCCTATTACAAGGGTTAGTTTCCTATATGACTATGATTGGACAGGAGTTTTGCGACTTACCAGCAACTAGGTCACCAAGGAACCATATGAAGTTGTACCTGGTAATCCATGATAGGAAAGGGAATAAATTGACAAAGTATTGCACAACTTCCTTTCCGGAAGGGGTGATTTCTCGAAGGTATTCGCCAGCAGTAGGTTCTTGTTCAACGTAGTCATCAGCGCTGTCGACGGTGAAGACTGACTCTCCTCGCGTGATCTTGTCCGAACCAGTCTCGTTGCGGTAATGGAGTTTGATACCCAGCACCTTGGCCAGGCCGTGGCCAATCTTGGTGGTTGTGGATGCCATGGAAGCCCAAGAATGCGCAAGAGTCCTTGGAAGAACAGGCACTGAAGAAGAGATGGGCAAGAAGTCTTAATCAATGCCACATGGGCTGGGCACGGGATGCAGGTGGTCTTGGGATAACGAATGCTTGCAAGCGGACCCGGCTACCTGGATTTATACAGGAGCTCACAATACGGGTAAGGCCCTTGGCAGACCCGCGGGTAGGCCCGTGGCTGGAAGGGAAGTGGAAAAATTATGAACGGATAGCGCTCTCGGAGGGGTTGTCTCGCCAGGCCTATGGTCCAATGAAGGGAGCTGATTTGGAGGGCTAGCAAGCCACTGAGCCTGCGGACCGGAGAAGCTGGCTGCAACAGACGTAGGTGTAATTGTTTAATTGCGATGTTGAGATGAAAGTTATTGGAGGGATCAAGGTGTCAAGCGGCAGGGATATTGCGTGACAGAGAAGGATGATATGAGAGGCGCAGAGTACTGAGCAGATCTGATATCGGAAAAAGCGACTATCACCCAATGCCGCGGGATGTGACAGCAGTGGTGAATGGGAGGATGAGAGAGTGGTGATGGCAAGGGATTGGCGAGATCTGAGGAAATCGACGCCAGCCAGGACTTGAAGAGTTTGACAGAAAGCAGATGCAGTGATGGGATGGGAAAAGGCCAATGCCGCGGGGGCTACTTCGGGGCGGCCACTATGCCATGGCATGCTATTCAGTCGCGGCAACCCAAGCGCGTGCGTGCGTGCCGTGGAGCTGGAGGGACTGGACTGGCAGGCGTAAGCAGCGCCGGAGCACCTGGGCAGTCGTCGGGTGGCAGTTCGTGATGACAGGTTTGGGTGACGTACCCGATGAGGCCTAGTTTCGGCTGAGGCGACAGGGATGATGAACGGTGATTTAAGGTTTGGTGTGCCATGGCGACCCGCTGCAGCCTCCACAGCGCGCTCCCAGCCAATCGCGGCGCCCGTGTATCGTGACAGACCGAATTGCGTGCTTGATTGTATAAATGTCGTTTTGCATCACCGCTTGTCCGTACCTGACAAGTCTGCATGTCCATCACCGATCATCGCTGCCGGAGGCCCAGACGACTGCCACTGCTCGAATCCTCGCTATTTCTCCTCTCGCATCATCTAACCTCTATATTTTCTTTTCTTCACGCCTCAAAAGCCCCTTCGAGAGCATCTTGACGTGCGAGCGCAGGTGGTTGTATTTGGGTTTTCCGCACCAGCCGCTACTCGACCCGATATCGCCTCATCGCCGCCGCCCAACACATGTGGATAATGACGTGGTGCCTGCTTCATACTGTGGTAGTGATTGTTTGCTTCTGGTGTAGTCTGCCTGGGGCTGTGGGGTTTTACCAACAAGTCCTTTGATTCCGGCACTACTCTTACGCAACACGACGGCGCGCCTCCCAAAATCCATTGATGTTGAGCTGCTCTTTTGAGACTTGGACGCGCGGAAATACTACTCCTCTTGCATTGCTCGTGAGCCCAAACCGCTGTCCTGGTTTTCAGGGTCTCGCTCGAGGATGGTGTTGTATTTTCCTGTACCTTTTACCGGGTGCTTACTGTCACACCATACCCCCATGTTTCAAAACCTAGAATAAGCGGACCAAGCGAAGACTCTGCTGCTCTCTCGAGTGACACCAGATGCAAATAACGTGAAAACCTTGACGATCTGGCATTTCTAATGGTGATAACCGAAGTGACATGTCGTGATTAGATATGCCGTTCTCGCCACGCCCCTTCGCGTCATTGGGGGTTGTTTAATCCAATAGACTTTCTCAATAGCTATCTCGTCAAAGTTTGTATGAGGCGTGTGGGTGTGGGTAAGCATCGAGGCGCATCTGGCGGGATTCTGTAGTCTCTTGGAGCAAAGGAGAAGCTCTTTTGGCGCATCTTGGGGTCTACGTGAGTCTTGGACAATGAAGAAAGTCTTTGGCGCATATGGAGGCGTTCATGGAGTGTACAGCCCGTGTTCGAGAAGCAGGGCGACAGCCACCAATAATCTCCAGGATGAAAGGAGGAGCTGCGATTGATACGATTCTGGAAAAGTTCTATCTCTCTGTCGAGCACGTCAACCAGGGTTCCTCTGCCAGGCCTGGCCTTGATAGGTAGAATGAAAGAGAGCCGCTGCCGCCAGTCTTCTAATCGACTTACGCTGCAAGTGATGTCGAGTTCCTGGGATACCCTGAATCCTGAGCGGATAACCTTAATGTTCGCGTTACCTTAGAGCGCTGTACAGAATCGCACAGAGAGGAGGGTTGACTCGCAAAAGAGGAGGACCACGGGTCGCACCCGCTCCCAAGGTTGATTGGTAGATCTTGGCTTTGATGGCCTTCTCCGCATAATGCACGGGCCGTATGGCCAAGCGCTTTCACATGGCACTCGCATGGGGGAAATTAGGCGACGAGACAAAAGCAACAACCTTAATTCGGCGCGCGCCGTCAGCCGTGTTGATGTGTTGCTGTGTTGTTGACATTACCGTCCCATCTACACCACACCACACCCGGTCACACTGCCACACTGCCACTTTCACATTACGCCGCACCCATGACCAATCTAGACATGATGCTGCTCAAGGGGCCCTCGGGCGATCTAGAGGGGGGTCTGAGCGAGCTCCGCTATACCATCCTAACCAAAGGCATCCCCGCCAACAGTGAGGGCATGGTAAGCAGCACCACCTCCAATCATGCATCCAGACCATCCAATTCACCCAATCCCTCCTTTACTCCATATTCAACCCCCTTTCCAGCACATCCTTGCTAATTCACCATCAAACGAAACAGTCCGAACTGCGGATCTACATCTGGCTAATCCTCCTCAATGCGCCGCCCCTCCCCACCTCCGTCTACCTCGACCTCGTCAATCAAGGCGCCTCGCCCGCCCACGCTAAAATCCAGAACGACACCTTTCGTACTTTCCAATCCGACCCACTCTTCCGCCGTCGCGTCACCCAGAACAGCATCACGCGCGTCCTGAACGCAGTCGCCTGGCGCTTGAACGATGCACACGAGGCACGGGTCAATGGATGGCAGAGCCCGCCGACTCTAGGAGCCGGGAGTCCTGAGAGCGCCATGATGAGTACGGGTACTTTCACTATAGGAGGGGCCAGTACCACGGGAAGACGGAGTGAGGTTGGAGAGGAGGGGAAAGAGGCAGAGCAGATCGGATACGTACAAGGGATGAACGTACTTGCAGGACCCTTCCTTTACGCTGCTCGAAGTGAGGTCGAGGCATTCACGGCCTTCGAGAAACTCATAACATCCGAGTGCCCTGGCTACGTCCGCGGCTCTATGGATGGCGTACACAAGGGCCTCAAACTCGTAGACACTGTTCTCGAGATTGTAGATCCGAAGCTATACTCACACCTCATAGACCGAGGCATGCACGCCGAGATCTACGCTTTCGCCTCGGTACTCACTATGTGTGCCTGTACACCACCTCTACCTGAGGTGCTTCAACTGTGGGACTTCTTATTCGCATATGGGCCGCACTTGAACATCCTATGTATAGTAGCACAATTGATCTTGATCAGGGATCAGATATTGGAGAGCCCAAGGTAAACCATCCCCCTCAACGAAATACCAGAATTCTCTCACTAATTATTGACACTCCAGTCCCAACCAAATCCTCCGCTCCTTCCCTCCCCTCCAAGCCTCAAGAATAATCCAAGTCGCCATCTCTTTCGCCGGTAAAATCCCTGAGGACATCTATGAACAAATCCTTAATCACGCCAAGTAACATTCCCTGGAACCCCCTGCCGATGTTACTCCCTTCCCTTCCCTCAAAACCCTAACCATCTTCCTCACTCTAACATAGAGATAGTCCAGATCGCCATTTAACCCGCCAGCAAGGTAGACGGCTTTTCCGGGCCCTTGAAGATTCCGGCTCGGTCACGCGGTCCCAGGGTCCGAGGAAGAGGGAGAGGAAAGAGAGGACCGGACCAGATTTAAGTTGTATCCCGGAGTATTCATGAGAATAGTGGGTGTGGAGGCAATGATGAGAGTGAATAGGATATACGAAGCGGTAACGACATACCAAACGAAATCACGAAACGAAATCACGATTTTGGTCCCAGGTTGGATGGGACTTTCTCCGAAAAAAGAACGGGAGAGTGTTTTATCCATTATCGGCTTAACATTCATCTCCTTTTCTAGATTTTCCCAAGAGGAGTCGGGCTACAGTAACGAGTAATGAGGAATTCGTTCTTCCTTTCGGAATTTTCCTTTCCTTCACACCGTCTACGAGGTTATAATATATCACCTAATGTAATACCACGCATCAAATAATCACTAGTCACTTGAACAATTCAACATCTCAAAACCCAATTAAACATCTCGAACATTCATGTCATTCCAATACCACCCTCCATCCTACCACCTATCATATTCTAAAAAACCAAACATAAAAACTCATCTTGATCATTACCATCATAAATACATATATATCAAAACAGAAAGGTATCATAACAGCAAAAAACCAATCAAAAAAACTAACAATAAAAAAAGAGGTTGAGGTAGCGCACTCGTTCATCATCATAATCATCAACATCATTACCGCTCGCTCGCTGAAGAACTGAACAAAAAACATCTTTGAAGAAGAAGAAAAAAAAAATAATAGAGAAAACAATAAAATATCAGGAGGACAAGACATGAAGTAAAACAACAACAGTAGCAAGACTCAGACTCGAAGACGAAAAAACTGCAAAACGGAACCACAAAATCTTTTTAGTCAATCCATCTCATACTCATTCTTACAACAAACCACCCTCAATTCTTCCAAAACTTCCAACTCTTCCTCCTAGGGACCTCAAAACTTTCTTCACTGAAACTCTCCTCGCTGAACCCTTGAGCTCCTCTCAAACTCATAACCCCATCATCCGCGTATCTTCCCTCGCCCCTGTACACTGGTCTATCGCTCCCAGATCCTAGGTTCGGATTATACATTCTCTCGTCCGATGTAGGGCCTAGGTTACCGTTCCCAGTATTAGCCGTATGCGTTGCAACATGTGCGTCATGCTCCCATTGCGGTTCGCGTGGCTTGTTGAGGATACCACCCATCATGCGGTGGTGGACTTGGGGTCCTGCGTGGTGGGGGTTGGAGGGCTGGCGGGAGAGTTGGGGATTGGGATCTGGCTGAGAGGGAGGGGCGGGAGGGGCATACGTGGGCCGTGGCGGGATTGTGTTGTTGTTTTGGTATGATGATACCGGAGCGGGTGCAGGGACAGGCGCGGCATAATGGCCTGAGGAAAGAGGTGCATCATGGTTGTACGGGTGCGTTGGCGCCGTTCGTGAGGAGGTGGAATTGGATCGGACAGGAATGCCTTGGGCTTGAGGTCGTGGGTTGTAGGTTTCTGTGGTTCCATCATTCGCTATGCTCACTCGACGGTTTTTGCGTACTGTGACGGTAGGGGGTAATGGAGGAGGTGGTGGTGACGTCGAGTCTATAGCCCGTCCTTTTACAGAATCGGAATGTGCGAGCGGAATTTGAGGAGCTGCCTGCGGAGGAGGAGCTTGCGTATACCGTTGATTGTTGGGTGCCAACGCTGTTGCAGGCACCCTAGAAGGCAATGCTCGAGGTGTACGTGGTGGAACGTGATAGTCTTCGTCTCTGCTCAACTCAGTCTCCGTATCAATCTCCCCTAGATCTTCCGTATCAGATCCAGAGTTAGAGTAACCATCATCGCCTATAACCTTCTTCTTCCTACCTCCACCGCCGAGGAAGCCAAATACGGAGCCCTTACGGGGCTTCTTCTGCAGCTTCCCTGTTACAAGTTCGGCTACTTCAGGATTAGGGGGTTCATAGTCTAGTGCAGGCACAAGGAGTTGGTATGGTGTGGTAATACCAGCGGGATCCTTTTGCGAGATCTCAAGGTTTAGAACAACATGAAGTCCTCCCTCTAGATTCACAAACCCTGGATCCTTCTTGGCAATCTTGGACAAGGTAGGACGACGATGGAAAGGGTTTGGACGTGGCGCTTCGTTTGGATCCACTGACGCACTATTCCTATTTGAAGCTGCGAAAGCATTGTCCACATGAGCACCTGGAGCTGAGTGCGAAGAGCCTGGAGGACCAACGGAATCGCTAGATGAACGACGATTCGTGAACCGTGAAAAGGAGCTGCGGCGTCGTCCACCAATTGGACCATCGGCTGAAGCATACGCGGGGTTATTGTTATACGACAATGGTGGGCCCTTTTCTGATTTCGAGAGTCGACGAACAAGCTTCCCAGGAAACGAGTCAGAAAGAGTCCGTGTCAATGTCGGACCGCTAGGTCTGCGAGCTGGTGAGGGAGAACGAGACGCAGGCGGCGTTGTCCCAGGTTTGTATTCCCGTAATGAGCACCAATTTCGACGTGGGAGCAGATGGTTGTTATTTCTCTTCTTTCCATCCACATCGTAGAAGAACATTGCAATCATGTCCTCATCAGTGTTATTGTCGAGATGATGCACTTTGTTCCGCTTGTTAAGAATATCTGCCATCATCTCTGGAGGTGGCGTGTTGACGATTGCGGACGAAATAATGTTTGGCATATATCTGTGATCCTTGTCCTTTGGAATCCCAAGCTTTTTGTTGGAGTAGAACTGGCCGACAGCTGCAAGATGAACGTCTCCGCCCAAAATGGTGATTCGAACGGATTTCTCTGCAGCGAGATGTTGCAATTCTCGAATGAACCAGTTACGTTCTTCCTTGTGATGTTTGGCTGTCCAATGGTCATCTAAATCATCAAGAATCTCAACACCTCCGTCAAATTTATTGACAAAACCGCCGAGCATACCCGTACGGCCTAGTGCTTTGATGGGGTCCATGAGTCGGGAAGTGAGAATGTTCTCGAGGAAATTAAGGCGAGGGTATGCGATTGGCTATTGCTGGTTAGTATTTGTTTCATATGCATAGGTAGGTCTACCTACAACTCCGAGCAAAACTATAAGGTGTTTAGTTTCGCCCTTAATGATCTCCCTTTCACAGCGTTCGAATATAAGATCATATGAGTCTTCGCTGAAAATTTCGTCCCTCTGTCGTTCGGTTCGGCAATCCAACCCAAGGAAGGCAACATGGTGTCCTAAAGACATAAAGACGCTACGGCTGTGTTGGTTGATATACGGGCCTGGACTGGCTCCAAGTAACCAGGAAGGCTCTGTAGCTTCTGTCTCTTCGACTACACTTTGATGCTGGAACAGCATGTAGTATTTGAAAGCCACTGCACCGAGCCCCGTGAAAACGGGGGTACTCATGAAGTGATGTGGATAGGATCCATAGCCCTATAAGAGGTTAGAAATACTTTGCGAGGAAAATCTACTATGAACTTACATCGATGATGTCGTGATCATCCCAAATATTCACCATTGGGATCTGGGAATTTGCCAAACCGAATAAGCCTTGCGAAAACCACATCGAGTACCGTTCCAAATAGAAGCTTTCGAGCTCGTCTTGCATCTCTGCAGAGAAGGGAGTCGAGCGCTTATGGACGGCATTTTTACTCTCAGTCCATTGTCGGAAGAGCGTTGTTTGTCTCATAGCAGCGTCGTTATATATTTGATCACCACCCCCTATCATGACATGAAACGGTCGCGTCTGATGATTGTTCAAGACATCCCGCCACATCGGATCAGGTCCGCAGAAGTTGTTAGGTTCGACACTTAGACTGAATCCATTGCAACTGTGGAACATGATGTTCATGGTTTCCCCTTTCGCAGGTACCCAGAACCCGATCGCAGGACCTTTGTTGATTCTGTATGCGATTCGCGTTTGCTGGGCCGTCAATTCAACTTCGATGTTGAATCTCCAGAAGGTAACACCCCTCTCTGCATGAAGACGAAAGCCAGGTGTGTCGCGATATTTTCCTATCTTTTCTCCATCTTTCTTCTTAACTCGTGACGACTTCTTATTACCATTACTATATGAACCACTAAAATTCTCTTCAAAGAGGCCACTGTCATCTTCAATTCTAGACAGATCAGCTCCCTCTGCTAGAGCATCCACGGGCTTTACATATAATGTCTTGCCAGAACGTGAAACCTTGGTCTGTCCTGCAAGTGGGTCGACATAGGCAGGATCAAGCTCTACATCTAGTTCATATGGAGGAGGTGGTAGAAGGTCCATTGGTTGTCTGAACAAGCGTAGAGTTGGCGGTTTTTTGTATGACGATTGTGCATCAGTGGTTACAATCATCACGCTACCACGCCAGATTTCACGATCACGGCCGATGCGGCTCCTCTCTTTACGTATACCGGTGTAGCGGAGAAGAGGACCACACTTGAGGTAGAGTGGAGGGTCGAATGAAGTCGGACCTGAATGGGCATCGTTGTATCCATCATAGGTCGGGGTCCCATAACTGACTGAGCTCCTCCTACGCTGCCCAGTGCTCTGTTCCCACCACGCCTTGTTTGAGCCATCAGAAGTTCTATCAGATGAGGTTCGGTCAGGAGCATCAAAATCAAGCTCCTCGGCGAGTATAGTTGCGACAGGTGCTTGTTTCCATTCATCCAAAGGTGCCGATGGCTGATATCTTCTATCCTCGTGATGGCCGAACATTCCCGCAAAATGGTGCTTATTTTGGTCGGCATCAATAGCGTTAAACCCGACTTGATCACGAGCATCTTGGCCTGCCGTGGTCTGGGGTGGTATAACATATTTCGGAACACCATTGGGGTTTCTAACTGCTTCGGCAGGAACAGGGTCTACTGGTTGATGTTTGTCGACAGACCTCGTCTCTTTGGACTGTCCCATATGATCTTGGTGCATTTGGCGTTGAGCTGTGTTAATCCCTCTAGTTTCTTCTGACTTCTTTAGATTCTCACTGCTGCCGGAGTCAAGGGGGGTCGGGGGGAGCGCCTTGGAGAGGCTAAGGCTACGGTTCATGCCACTTGTGTTTTGTCGTTTTACAGCATGAGAATTCTCGCCCATGCCATAAAGTCCAAGCCCTGTGGCTTCTTTCCTTTCAGTTCCCTCAGCTCTACCATTGGTACCATCAAAGGTAGAACCAGGGCCTCCTGTCCTGTCACGAAAACTAGGTCCACGAGAAACTCCAACCGGTTCTTTGCCTTTAATACTCGGCGCGCGACCGACGGAGCCGTCAAAATACGAGTCTCTTTGTTTTGACCTTCGGGATCCGGAAGTGACTACCCCTGAGTCGTATCGACCGTGTGCTGGCTTCGCAGGATCCCAAGGCTCACTCAAGTCCATTGGTGTGTCATCCATGACGTAGGGACTGGTATATCCTTGAGAAGGCATTGAGACATGACGCTTGTTACTGGGTGCACGATTTGGAGTAGGTCCAGTGGACTCAGGCTCAGCTCCGGCGGCCTTTCGTCTTTGCTGCCGGTGCCGTTCTTCCAGTTCTCGTTTCACTGCCTCCCTTGCTCGGCGAGCAGCACTCTCAGCTTCCGCCTTTTCTTGCGCGGCCAGTTCTGCTTCTAGAATTCTTGCACGCTTTTCTTCTTTGCTAATGTCATCCAATTTGCCCTCCAACTTTTGCAATGGTGATCGGTCAGGAACAGAAGGTCGCCTACCGCCGTTGCCCTTCTTCAACATAGCTTGGTCGATCGGTGTCATCGGAACAGAAAGCGAATCTGAGACCCTCTCTGGGGGTATATGCATGTCAGGATGCCGGGATTCTCGATTTCGATGGGAATGTGATCTAGATCGAGATGATCCTTTGGGCGCATAAGGATCTTTATACGAGGTCGGCGGAGGTGCTCTAGGAGCATCCGGGGCTGCGGGATAGGGTTCAGATGGAGGAGACCCTATCGCTGGATTTGGATACTGTCGACTTTGCCGCCGACGGTGGGATGAGGACGCTCTTGAAAACCCATTGTCTAAGGGGGCGGGCGCATTCGTAGAGACATCGGAGCTGTCCGGCAGGTAGCTGGGTATCACAGGCGATTCATTCGGGGGGTAGGTTGGCTGGGCCTGCGGAGGTCTTCGGTAGGATGACCGTCTGGGTTGGGAGTTTCCGGCAATAGGCTGATCGGAGACTCCCGCGGTATAGGAGACGCTCCTCCTACTGCCGTCCATGACGAGCCGAGATCATGTATGGTGTCTAAGTCGCACGATTCGGGTGCTGGTCGGGAATGATGAGAGCTGGTGGTGTAGCTCGACAGCAACGCGCGGCGGGCGACGTGTGATCAATTCCGAGCTAAGGGGCCAGATACATTAAAAACTAATGATATTGAAAAAGTGAATTGGCTGGAATGGCTACCTATAACAGACGGAACGCGGTGCATAAGAAAGGGCTCGCTGGACTGGATGCTGTATTGGAGGGGTAAGGGCAGGCGCAACGCAGCTGCGGCAGGGCGGCAAAGGAATTGAGCAGTAGGAGAGCGATTGAGCAGCGCAAGATGCAAAAGCGACGCAAAGCAAAAAGTATGTACAGGAGAGAAGAGAAGTCGGCCGGGCAGGGTAGAGGAAGAATATGACGGGCCTGCAGCGCCCGATGAGTTGTTAATTCGAATGGCGCGCGCGGGAGCTTGGGGTGGCTGGAAGTTGCGCCTCAAACCCAGCAGGCCTCACCGCCTTTGCGCTTCAGGCTTAGCGCTGAGGCGTCGTCAGAGTCGTCGTCCCTTGGCCGCCGCACCTGGGCAAGTGGACACCTTCGAGGCTGAGTGGTGCTGAGAGAGCCCTGGTGAGAGAGTGGCCCTTGTTGGCGACTTGAATAGACGTTTCACGCCTTTTGCTTTCACCTCAACACCACCACTCTCCCGCTCGTGCCGCCCTGCACCAGACGCCTGTCATTCTGTCGCTCTCTTCTCCGCTCCAGCAAACACATATTCTTTCTTCCTTCTTCCTTTCGTCGATCATCCGCCCCCTGATTGTCGTCCAACATTCCTTGGCCCGGAGACTACCAGGTACATGTCCTGTATACCCACGGTACATGGCAATCAGAGCGTCGCTCCCCCTTCGGTTTCTTACGACATAGCGCCCCACAAACCTCTCTCCCGATTCCTATTAAATCCCCTTCAACTTTCTCTAATACTCTATTGTACATATACCGCATCTGACAACCTCCGATTCACCCTCTCTCTGACGAGACTCAACTGACCATGCGCGGCCCCTTACTCTGGAGCCTGTTTGCTATCGCATCATCGGTAACGGCAGGCGCTCTCCCTCCTCGAAATTACGCTACACACGACTACTATGCCATCCACCTGTCCCCTTCGACCTCACCCGCCGAGTTGGCCGCAAGTCTTGGGCTTATATACGATGGCGAGATGGGAAACCTCGCGGACCATCATGTATTCAAGGCGCCGAAACACGATAATGACATTGTTGCAGACGTAATCACAGATTTGAAGAGAAGAAGACGGAAAAGGGAGCTTGGCCTGGAATCACATCCGTTGGACAGCGTCCGATTCAACCAGAAACAGAAGATCAAGCCTCGACACTGGAAACGAGGCGTAATACCGAAATTCGCAAGGGCCGGACCCGCTGCGTATGATGCAGTTACCGAGCAACGTGAAATCGCAAATCAACTAGGAATTCGCGATCCCATATTCGAGGAACAATGGCATTTGTTCAATACAAAGACGCCGGGAAATGACCTCAACGTTACAGGGGTCTGGATGCAAGGGATCACAGGAAAGAACGTGACGGCTTGCATTGTCGATGACGGTTTGGATATGGATAGCGGAGACCTAAAGGACAACTTTTTTGCCGAAGGATCATACGATTTTAACGACCATGTGGATTTGCCCAAGCCCCGTTTAAGTGACGATAGACACGGTACAAGATGCGCTGGAGAAGTTGCTGCAGCGAAAAACAATTTCTGTGGAGTCGGTGTCGCATACGATTCTCGAATCTCTGGCGTCCGCATCCTATCTGGAGATATTACGGATATGGACGAGTCTCTAGCCATTAATTTTGAACTTCAGTCGAACGATATCTACTCTTGTTCATGGGGTCCTCCTGATGATGGCCAGACCATGTTAGCTCCTGGTATTCTTATCGAAAAAGCCATGATCACTGCTGTTCAGGAAGGACGTGGCGGTAAAGGTTCTATCTACGTCTTTGCGGCCGGGAACGGTGCTGCAGCAGATGATAACTGCAACTTTGACGGCTACACGAACAGTATTTACAGTATTACAGTAGGCGCGCTTGATAATGGCAATAAGCACCCATACTACTCGGAAGCCTGTTCAGCCCAGCTTGCGGTAACATACAGTAGTGGTAATGGTGAAGCCATCCATACCACCGATGTTGGAGCAAATAAATGCACAGCTCAGCATGGTGGTACTTCTGCCGCTGGACCACTCGCCGTCGGTATATATGCGCTCGCTTTACAGGTGCGCCCCGAGCTAACTTGGAGGGATGTGCAATGGATCACCGTCATGACAGCTGTTCCTTTTGATGAGCCAAGTGATTGGACGAAAACCACTCTTGGAAAGTCATTCAGTCATCAGTTTGGATATGGAAAACTCAACGCTTATGCCGTCGTCGAGGCAGCAAAAACTTGGGAGCTTGTGAAGCCTCAAGCTTGGTTTTATTCTCCTTGGATACATGTCAAAAAGCCTATCCCCGAAGGTGACCAGGGTCTTGTTAGCGTGTTCGAAGTCACTGAAAAACACTTGAAAGATGCAAATCTCGAAAGGGTTGAGCATATCACATTAACTATGAATGTCCAACATACTCGACGAGGCGATCTCAGTGTCGAGCTCATAAGCCCTGATGGCATCACAAGTCACCTTTCGACAGCTCGACGAGACGACAGCTTCAATGGGGGCTATGTCGATTGGACTTTCATGAGCGTGGCTCATTGGGGCGAATCTGGCATTGGCGAATGGAAGGTCATTGTCAAGGACACCAAAGTCAACAACAAACACACTGGTACCTTTCAAGACTGGAAGCTTCGTCTCTGGGGCGAGTCCATCGACCCTTCAATCGCAAAGAAGCGTCCACTGCCCGATGAACACGACGACGATGACCATGATGCGATCACCACTGCACCCGCTCACACAACTACCGTCAACATCCCCACCGCCGCACCTACCGTCACAGCCAATCCTTCCGACCACCCAGACCGCCCGGTGAACCAAAAACCATCCTCCACTGCCGCCTTCGAGAATCCCACTACTGCAACCGCATCTGCCGAGCCCTCTGCCACCGACAGCCCCGAAAACTTCCTCCCCTCCCCCTTCCCTACCTTCGGTGCCTCCAAGAAAACCCAAGTCTGGATCTACGGCTCCATCTCCTTAATCTTCATCTTCTGCATCGGCCTAGCCGTATACTTCTACCTTGCACGCCGCAAGCGACAACGGGAAAACATTCGGGAAAACTATGAGTTCGAAGTTGTAGATGATATGGATGATGAAGCAGGTGCTAACACGGGAATGCTTAGCGGAACCAAGGGCGGGAAAAAGAGAGCAAGACGCGGAGGCGAGCTCTACGATGCTTTCGCCGGTGAGAGCGACGAGGACTTCCTCTCCGACGATGATGAAGAAGACGATAGAGCTGCCGCCGTAGCAGGTGGATTCTATAGAGACGACGACGGTTATGATGAGAAGGATAGATTAAATGGTAGTGGGAGTGCCAGCACTAGCGATGGTGAGGACTCAGGGAGCGGTAGTGGTAGCGGAAGCTCTAGGAGAAGGTAGTTCGTAGGTATAGTGTCGATGTGGAATTACGCATTGTATTCGTAACTCATGGGTGGCGTTTTTCCCTCTTGATATTCTTCTTTTGGCTTCATGTTTGGGGTTTGGGAAAATATATATGAATTTATATCCTATCTTTGGTTTATGATTACTTGAATGAATGTGTGTTGTCTCGTGGGTTTGGTTTGCTAGGGCCTTATGTGATGGTGAGCGATGCATGTTTGTATCTCTATCTATATATATCAAATAACGGGTCCAGATGAACCAATAATCACTTCCTAAGAATCCTACATAACAAACGTGCATGTCCTCGCATACAGCCGATATAGCTCATTAGAGATAATAGAAAAGTATCGATGATGTTATGCACTGATGCACGTGAGGTAGGGATATCGAGCTCGTGTTACTAGATTACCTATGTAGAAAGGTGATTGGTAAAGTGTCGAGTTGTGTAGGACGAGCTCAACGGAAGGAAATCGAATGGGTGGTTTGGAACGGAAAACGGTCCGGGACGATGGGGACGGGCGTTCCCGTGGAAGATTGATAGGTCAATTCGAGGGACCACTTGATAAGATAATTGGCTATGAATGTATTGTCTCACTTCTCTGTCGTACGAAGGATGCAGGACGGTTTATTGCAGGACAGGAATCAACAGTTTTACATTTAAGTTTCCTATTAGAGAAGTGAGGTAGTTTTCCAACATGGATCCTGTGCATGATGCATATGCAAGGGAGTGGAGTGGGTGGACCGGAGTTCGTGTCGAAGTGTTACACGAATAGAAATCCCTAGGTTCACTTCTTGTTTAGGCAAGTTGATAGAAAAGTGTTGATTCCTGTGCGGAAGTTCCGGTGCAAGGAGCTTGGTGCCAAGAGGAAGTGTTCTTGTTTGGGAAGGTAAATGGGAAAGGTGTTGATTGCTGTGTATGCAATTCGGCCAGGTTTGCGGGGGATTTGATTGGGTTCCCATTGGCTAGAAACTGAAAATGAGTATAGTAGATGAGCCTGGGATGATGGCTTTTGTATGGACTCATGATGTACACTGCGGATTCGGCTCCGTCTTCAACCACTTAATGTCATTGGTTTGTCCCAGTGGTTTTGAGGAACATGACTATTTCCTTAGGATTCATGAAAATGACGCAAATCTCCATATGCTTCTGAAAACTTTAATAAATGGAAGAAACGGATACCAAGAAAATGTCGAAAAAAAAGTGGAAAAAAAATCATGGTGACAAGAGTGGGATTCGCTGAATAATCGGTTAGTGAATTGCCCACAGCTGAGATTCGAACTCTTGAAAACTTACAACCCACGCATCTTTCGATACTA
>AJFL01000785.1:0-17837 GCA_000467735.1 Rhytidhysteron rufulum CBS 306.38 | reverse complement strand
ATGATGATGATGATGATGATGATGATGATATTGATTTAGGTTATTTAAGGACGATTCATGAGGGGATTTACATTCCAGGCACTTTTTATGAATGATTTCACTTTCTATTCTACTTCTTCCGTTTTCTTATATTTCTTGTTTTTTTCTAACGTTATGGAGAGCGGCTTGATCTGTTTTCTTCTTTTCTTTATATTCTCAAGTTCGAAGCTCGATCATAAAGCGTTTTGTATACGGAATATATAGAATACATTCAAAGCACTATCATCTAAATGTAACCATAACCCAGGAGGTCTGCTATTCGAATCATTGGCTACGTAATTTTGGTTAAGTGATGCGTTATGATTTTCATTGTAGTTCAGTAAGAGTGGAGTATCTATGACAAAGAATATGAATTAAAGAAAGGCAACTATTGCCACTGTCCACTATATTGAACGGCAGTCACGTGATGTGTTGCAATAGCCCTCTTGCCTTAGACACACAAGGTCTAAGCGTATATCAAGGGTTAGGACTCGCATCTATGGATCCAAAAGAATATGCGCCTAAACTTCTATTTCTATAGAACAGTATGATTACTTATCCTGACGGCTTGTATCAATAGTAAGATAGCTTATGCGTATCTTATTTTACATGACTGCCATCTAAGTAGTAGAGCTATATCATCCACTCTCCTTTGCAAGCCCTCTTTATTATTAATAATAGCTAATTACTCTATTCGACCTCGCTGAAATATTGCATAATCTAGCAATGAAATCACTTGGTCGTACCTTCGACGTCACCTAACCCTAAATGTCTAAATCCAAAGCAATTCGCTCACGACTTTGAAGTGAACCCTCCTCGGTCGGAGCATAAAAATCCGATAAGCAAACTAATCGACGAATAGTATACGTGGTCCAGATTCCACACTCCCGGAAATCAGCTTAGTAACACCTTTCACCTACAAAGCGAGGATACCTAAGGAGTACCTATCATACACTAAGGTGCCTATACCCCTTCAACGTATTGAATAGAGTCTATACCCCTTATCTTCAGAGTATATATTCGCTTAACATAGAACATAGAGCTTGATTTTACTTGACTCAGGAGGGTCCTCCAAGGTGGGCGTAACCAAACCTATAGCGTAATATTGTAACTTCACTAGTCCGTTGATAAATGTTTAAAATTTTATACCAGAACTACACTCATGGCATACACCAACGTACCAAAGCAAGAAATCAAAATAGCAGTACCTCCAGCAACCTCTCACTCCCAAGATTTTGTAGAACCCCCTTCCTTCTATCACCCTCTCCTCCATGACCTCCTTCTTTCCCACCTCCACCTCCACCTCCACCCAATCTCCCTCGGTCCTTCTACCACCAAACTCCAACTTAACCTTAAAATTATATCCCCTCCCCATCTCCATCCATCCCAACCCCAACACATCATACCCATGCAAAACCCACCATGCCCAGAAATCGCCTTAATAACACCAAACCCTACCATCCTCCCACTTCCCACGTAACTTCAAAAACTTCAATATCATGCCCAGCTCCCCCGCCAAGAAATCATTCAATACATCACTCAATATATCAACTCCCACCCCATCCCAATACATCTCCACCCATCGTCAATAACCCCCAAAACCCCCGCCCTCCAATAATATAGAAACCACCCACCCCAGAACCACCCGCCCCAGGACCAACAACCAACCCAACCCAACCGACCCACACCTTCCTCGCCCATCCCAACTTTCAACCATTCCCGAAAACCTCTATCTCAACTACCCACCCTATTCACCTCAACCTCTCACCTCCCTCCTCCCCTTCACTTCAAAATCCTCCACCCATGCCTAGGTACCTATAAAACACCTTAGCGATGTAAAAAAAATGATGGATAATTAATAAGTCACCTATATACAAGTATATACAACAGAGATCTAGAACTCCAGAGATCTATCAATTATAAATTGGCCTTTTTACAATATATGTATATTCATGGCTTCATACACCTCTATTCCTCTACCTCCTTCACACCTCCACACCCATAACCAGCCTAACTCCAATTCCAACACCCAAACTCCAATGACCCTTATCGCCTTATCTCCAAATACCAAAAACCCCTTAAATAATACTACAAAATCCCATAAACCAGTACTTTTTCCAAGACCCACAATCACTGACATGTAATAGCCTGAAAACCTCGTGGAATCAATAACGAGTAAGAAGAGTAATGGAATTAAGATTTCCTTTTTTGTATCTAAGATGAAATTGATATCTAAGATTCTGACTAGCTGGTAATTCTATCAAGATACAAGTTCAATATATATATGAACAACTACTTCCGTGATTCGCCTTGGATATCCATACAAGGAACTCCTCATAACATCTGCTCCACATGATCTTCTTACTTATTATGACATCGCTTCCTCATCATATCACCATCTTCCCATAATCTCACAATCTCGTCTCCTTCCCTATTATTCCACCTCAAAAGGCTCACAAAAAGAACTTCCGGTTCAACCCTTCACCACTAGCAACAAGTTTCCTTCTCTCCCTCCAAGTCAACCCCGCATAAACAATGCTCGCCGTGACCGAAAGGCAAACCGTGCCCATACAAATCGCGTACCCCTTCTTATAGTAGGGCGCGTCTGTCGCAAGAAAGGTGAAGGTCGCCACGACCCCTCCTGTATTCCCAAATCCAATCATCCAAGCCGTCCCGACGCTCCGTTCGATATGACCTCGTAGATTCATCACAAACCAGCATATAACGACGATGGCGGCCGAGAAACCCCCCATAGCCACTAGGCAGATGGCTCCGAATTGGACGGAGAAATGATGGTGAATGTTCATGAGGATGCCGAGACCGGTGAGAATGAGGCTACAGCCGAACATGATGAAGGGGAAGCGGGCAAGGGTTAGGTCGGAGAGGTAGGCCATGATTACGCATAGGGCGAGGGCGGCGGCGACAGGGATGACGGAATGAAGTTGGGTTTGGATGACGGAGTATCCGAGCGTTCGGATAATAGTTGGTGCGAAGTAAGCGTATGCTGTGACCTATTAGCACGTGGTTCGAAACCCCGCTATAGTTTGCGTACAGTATATGGGTGTAACCAGACCTATCGTGAGCGTCAATGCTTGTATTTGGTTGGACGACGAACCGGCATGGAAGGAACATACCAAAATACATTAGCGCTCCCAAGATGTGTCGAGCATCTTTGAAGAAAGAAATCACATCTTTCAAGTCCACCGGACGCGGTAGTTCCTTGTGCATCTCCGTCCTTTCTCTTATCAGGTTCTTCTCCTCTTCCGATAGCCACTTTGCCTCGTCGGGAAAATCAGTAATGAGGAAGAAGGCTATTACACCCACAATGATAGTGCCGGTTCCTTCTAGGATGAAGATCCACCTCCAATTCTCAAGGCCATGTATTCCGTCCATGTTGGCGATGGCACTAGCCAAAAGACCACCGAAGGCGCTAGCGATCAAGACGGAGCACCAGAAGAAGGTGAAGCGTTTTTGCGATTCTTCCCGTTTGTACCAGAAGCTGATGAGGTAGAAACCTGGAAGGGTGTAATTAAATGGCTGCTTCTTTCAAGGTGGAGGGCTGGTGGCTTGCTCACTTACATCCTGGAAAAGTTCCAGCTTCGGCGAGGCCAAGGAAGAATCGGGTTGCGAGAAGTCCGCTGAAGTTCTTTACTGGGTGGCAGTAAGTAACGTTAAATCGAATCCGGGGTTACTGGCGCACCAAATCCCTGGGCAAGCATCACGATTCCAAATGCCACCGTGCACCCAGACACTGCAGATGATAAAGGTTAGCCTCGGAGCTAGGATTGTGCAGGTGGAACGTACGCCAGACGTGGGGACTGAGCTTTTTCATGAGGATGTTGCAAGGAATTTCAACCAAGGTGTATGGGACGAAGAAGATGGAGAGCGCGATGTTGGCCTGGTCGCCGTGAAGGTGAAGGTCCGACTGTAAGCCCATGGTGAGTGCATTGGAGATGTTTACACTAAAACGCGGTGGTCAGCCAATCACCGTCAACACTTCGGTCGTCTCGACGTACCGGTCCAAGAAAGCAGCAACATAGATGACGAACAAGATCAGGAGTAACCGCAGGTCGATCTTCCGGACGAGTTTTGCCTCGTCCATGTGGGTGATGGAGGTGGGATGGGGAAGGGATATCCGGCTTCCGCTGTCGATTCCGGGATCGCTAGCATTGGACTTTGGACTTTCGGGCTCTGCTCTGGTGGCAGAGATGCCCATCTCATCTACATGGCAAAGATGTCCTGTTAGTTAATTGATGGAGGGGGTCCTTGCTGGTGGCGGGACGAGGCAAACCTTTCAACTCGCGGAGAGCCATGCAACATGGAGCACAAGGTGGACTGACAATTCACGAGGGGGACGGGCACTTGCAGGAGGAATTATTATCTTCAGATTCGGGTACAATGACAAAGAGACAACGAGACAGATTGATTGAAGTTGTAGTTGGATTGGGGGTGTCTGTGTCTGGCGGGGTTCTAAGGCTGGTGGTCGAGGCGGGAGCGGAGGGGGGAGAGGGGATGGAGGAGGGAAAGAGCGGCGGCGGGCATAGCCATCTGAAATGCAATGGGGCATGCCAGATTGATTGTGCACCCGCAAGAAGGCAGAAGGCAGAAGGCAGAAGGCCGATAACCAGGTGAAGGAGGAAGCCGCAGACTGGCCGAGTCCAGACGGAACGAAGGGCGCCTTCACCGTCCCTTTCGGCTGGCAGCCATTCACTGCAGGCAGGCAGGCAGGCGGGACGAGACGATGCGGTGCGACGGCCCTCACCTATCGGGTAAACACAGGGCCAGCCAACAACAACGCCTTCACCTGCCGTCCGCGTCTTCTTTCCTCTTTTCCGTCCGTCCTCCTTCCACCCTCCACCCACCATTCACCACCCACCTTCCTCTCCACTCCATCACCCAGCACCCAGCACCCTGCAACCACACCGCCGCCCCGCCGTGTCACCGCACAACTCTCCACTGCCACGTCTACCCGTGGCCCACCCGCCGCAGCTGCAACCCACCGTCCTCCCCGGTCGTTGGCAGCAGTCAAGCTTCTCACCCCACAAAGTAAGTCCTCCTGCCCTCTCGCGCTCGCCACTTCTGATTGGCTGACATGCTCAACTCCAGAGCGGGCCAGCGTGCGTTTGCGTTGACTGTCGAGTCTTTCGCTATTGTTTGTGTCGAGTGAACACCACTGACTTCAATCCCTCCAGGAACTCTCCTCCGCCTGGGCTTAGGCCTGGCGCAAGGATTCCGCCTCCGCGCGCGCTCTGCTATCGTCGCTGCTTGCCCGTTAGGTAATCGACGCCTTCTTATATCAATCATCTCGCGCGCCACCGGACAGCCGTGCCCGGCTCTCCAACTCGAGATCTCACCACGTCCTCGAGCCTGACATCTGGCATTAGTTCGTTCGTGGCCTGCAGCCAGCGGTGACACAATGGCAGCAACCAACACCACTTGGTCGTCTCAGACGCCAGCTTTGGCTCCCCCACCCGGTCAGACGCCCACCTTTGTCAACCCGCCCAACATGGTGCGTCCCAATATCATCACGCAAGCAACCTGCATGGGCTTGGCTTTCGTCGTCTTCGGCCTTCGAGCCATTGTCCGCCTTGGCTTGGCTAGCGTAAAACGCCAGTGGAATCTCGAAGATTGTAAGCTTTCCCTCCCCCAGCCCTTCGGCTTCTGACACGAGCTAACCTGTCCAAGGGATGGTCACCCTTTCCTTTGTAAGTATCCAAACCCCGCCAATCAATCTCCCTCGAAAGCCTACTAATTCATTCCAGTGTGGCCTCTGCATCTATAGCAGTATTCTAACCTACATCGTCGACCATCACGGTGGAGTTCATCAGTGGAACGTTACGCTCGATGAAGCCGAGCATGTCTTCTTTGTGAGTACCCCATACCACGACTATAAACCAACCTTCCATCCTAACACCATTGCCAGTGGTTCTGGATCGACTCCATTCTCTATGGCGTCTTCATCTTCTTCACCAAGATTTCCATCTGCCTCTTCTACAAGCGCATCTTCAACACCCACCGGTACCAGCCCTTATGGATCATCATCTATGTATACATGATCGTCTGCGGTATCTTCTATGTTGCCATCACCGTCGCCAAGATCTGCCAATGCAACCCCATCGAGAGAAGCTGGAAGAAGGAAATGCAAGGAACTTGCATCGACATAGCCAGCCTCTTCATTGTCAGCGGCTTCTTCAACACCCTGAGCGACGTCCTCTTGATCTTGATCCCCGTTCGTGCCGTTTGGAAGCTGAAGCTAAACTTGAAGCGTAAAATTGGTGTCTTGGTCGTCTTTGGTATTGGCTCGGTGTGAGTACCATCCAACATTTCCCGTGTCAACCTGTTACTGACCGACTTTATTTACATCTACAGTGGCCCCATCTTCAGCATCATCGGTTTCGTCATACGTGTTGAAACTGCCTCTAGCCCCGATCTCACATACCATCAACCACTCATTCTGATGTGGGGGTAAGTGGAATCCCCAAACTCTCCCTTCAAACCCTCTCAGAAGCTAACTGACCTCAACCACAGTACCGCGGAAATCACCACTGGCGTCGTATGTTCCTGTCTTCCGATTCTCCCAGCGCTCTTCCGCGCTCGAATCCGCAACCGCAACGTCCAAGTCTACGGCAGCGCATCGGGAAACGACTCTTCGCACTACAAGTCCTACGTGAACAACCGCCGCCGGGCCCAGGACGCGCTTTTCGCCAGCGACGATCACCTCTTGGACGACTACCATAACGAACTTCGCGGACTCTCTCAACCACAAAAGGCAGTTGTGACGGATATTTCGGGTGGAGGAGCTGGACCGTACGATATCACTGCCACCTCTTCCTCTTTCGCTTCTTTAGCGGGAGACAGCGACCGTTATGAAAGCCTTGATGAACTGACATATTTCTCAAGTAGGGATCTAAGTCGTTTGCGATTGAGCAGTGGGATCATCAAGACGGTTGAGATCGAGCAGCAAACCGAGTGAGAGTGAGGCAAGTGAGCGAATTGGGACGTCCGGGCATGCAGCTCTCGCACACACTACACACAGGAGTTGGAAACCTAACAGGTGGATGATAAAAAGGCGGAGGGAAAAAAACTGAAATGTGGTTTTTCTGATTTCATTTGCATGGGGTTCTAATGGGGTTTTCTATCGATGCGGCGTCATCCTCTTGCACATTGGATCATATCGTTAGATTCTTTGTTGCCATTTCCTTCTGGACATTGATGATGAGGTTGGGACTATCATTTTGTGGACCCTTTCTCTTTGGAAAATGGACTGGGGGTGAGGGTTGGCGCTCTGCATGGATGCATTTCATGTGAAATGGATTTTTCAGGTTTCAATGGGTTCAATGGGTTTTCACGATGATTCCTCACGGCTGTTAATGTAAAGATACCCTAGATTCTCTATCGGCCACTCACAAACGTTAGGAGTTTGATTTTGATTGCATAGTCACGTGGGGTGATTTTGTTTTCGCTGGTGATTTGATTTTGCGTGGGATATGCTAGGACCTACATAAGATGACCATGATACTTATCTAGGTAGGAAAGAGAGATATCCTTAACCCATTTTTCTAGGAATGAATGAGTGAATGTTCACAACTGCACATGTATAGGACACCCATGCCATGTCACGTTACCCAACCAACCCAATCCAATCATGAACCCTGCACATCCCTGCATGCATGCATGCGTCAAGGTCCATCCATCCCATCCTAGGATACCACATCTCAAATCGTACCACCCACCCCAGTAAAGCAAAGGAAAGCAACCCTAGGAACCCAACTCAACCCAGCCCAACCCACTCTACCGGGTCATGACGAACCATCATCGGAGTAAGTTTAAACGAGGCTCATCTCATCTCATCTTAATACACATAAGAATTTCCTATTCCCTATCCCACGTATATCGTACTAGTTTCCCCAATCGACTTCCCTTTCACTCACTCGTTTTCGTGTACATCTGGGGAGAGAATTGTATATACATGTATAAATCAAAGGGAGGGGGAAGTTTTACAGACAAACTATCTACCCAACCACCCAAGTACAGCATACATCATACCTACCAACGCATAATGTACATACCCGTAACCCGCTTGTCGTATGTACGTATGTAAAACTTCATTACCTATGTACTCCCAAGTTGACACACGTATATACACACACGCACACGCACACGTATACCTAGGTACGCACGGGGATATATATACCTAGGTGCCATCGGGACCCAAGAGTAAGGGATGACATGACTTCGGGAATGACCAGAGTGACGGAAGTAACAAGGGGGAAGGGGCTTCATCCTCGTGTCGTGCATGTGGCTGCTTTAGGGCTTATCTTTTTCGGAAGGAGGTATTCTAGGGTGTGTGTGTGTGTGGTGGTACCCGAATGGCGGGGAAGTGATGAATGAGAACCGATGGGATGGAGAAATTTATCTAGTGCATAAACGCATATCGTCTATTCCATCCTATCCTAACCTAACCAACCTCGCGCAGATTTTGATTCTGGTTTCTCCGTTACATCTTTCTATGCCTCGACGTAAACGTGGATGTAAAAATGGAAAATCACGACAGCTATCTATTCAACGAAGAAAGGAGTTTAGGAAATGCACACTCCTGCCTTCATCATCGACATGATCGATGATGAATCAAGCAAACTTTTAAAAGATCCCGAAACCCCTCCAATCCAGCCTTTTCGTACCCCGTAATACCAAAACCTACAAACATACCCATAGACACCACGTCACGTCACAGAACATAACACAAGGGATATGTACTACCCACCACCGTAACCACCCCTTGGTAATTGGGTCGGGAACATACCACCAACCCACCTAAGTTTGCTGACATCGGAAAGAAATTAAGCATAAATGTTTGATTGGTATATCTCATCTAAACTCCCGACGGGTATATATATCTCCCTACCTCGATGAACAAATAAATCCCTTCTTCCCGTCCCTTCTATTCATAAATCGGAAAGATACAGCTTGATATACACCTCGCCCCATGATCGCCAACCGATACATACAGCTAGCCCCTAGTCTTGATAAGTGGAATAGCCTTAACCTCATTAGGACACATCTTCTTTCCACACACTTTCACCGTCTCAGGTTGCCATATCCCAACGTCATCACAATGACACGTCGTAACGAGCTTCCCATGCAACGCTCCCAGAACGATCCTAAATTGCAGAGAGATTCGGTTAGTCATGAACGGTTAGTTCTACAAGATAGGTTTTTTTTACGGGGAGTACTCAAAAAACTTACGTGGTCCGAGTGCAAGCTCCAAAGTGTGTGTCTCGTGGTGGTAGACATGTGTTCCCGGGTGGTGGTGGCGGGGGAGGTGTCACAGGTGGTGGTGGGGGTGTAGGAGCTAGGTGGAAGTAAAAGTTAGTAATTGATTGGATTGTATGTAGATGTTGATAGATATGAATGAACAAACCTTTCGAAGTGACAGGTCGAGTCGATGACTTCAGTGTACTCGATGGTTTCGGGCTCGCCGAAGACGAAAACGAAGAAGGAGTAGGTAGTATCGGTAAAGGATCAATCAAGTCATCCGCCCCCTGATCCTCATCAAATACAACAGGTTCCTTCGTACAAGCCGGTCCACGCTTCGTAGTTGTCACCGTAGGCTGAATACCGCAACCCGTTAGCGTGACCGAGAACTTAGTTGTGCATGATTCCGAGGTATCATCGAACTGCGTGCAAGATACAAAGTAGTCTGTAACGGTAGTCGGTTCCTCGCAGGATGTTGGATCATTACCCGGTGGTCCGCCTGTAGGATTTTCTGGGATAGGACCACAACCTCCATCTTGGCAATCCAGGCCTCCGCAGTCTCCTAGGGGACATGCGTCACAGCCGCTTGCGATAAGGCAGTGGCCACCGCAACCCAGAATCCCACAACCTCCGCCACATCCATACCAACCGCAGCCGCCATCACAGCCGAAGATACCACAGGGGAAGCCAAGCGTGTCATCTCCTCCGCCATCGTTACATCCAGGGCCAACCGATAGACCAAGTGGACCGCACCCGCAACCGAATACTTCGCAGTTCTTTGAGCCGCAGTTCGCCGTGCATGTTGACTTTGGCTCTTCGCTAGTGTAAGTGACCTTCGACGGCCATAGCCATGAAGTAGGGTTAAAGCTAGTCGTGGGTGGGGAAAGTTTGGAAAAAGGAATTGTAGAAGTCGTTCCCAGGACTACACCCAAGCAGTTTGGAGCATCTGACAACACAAGTCCGCAATCGAGAGTGATTGGGTCACCACCAGCAGAGAGCGTCTTATCCTCCACTATGATGTTACAATCAGTCTTCGTTGCCGTAAATGACGGACAATTTGAGGTTCCAAAAATGATACCACTCGATGTAGGTGATGTTGTTGTGGGACCTGGAGAGACGGAACCAGTGAAATTAACACCCGTTGGAAGGCTTACACCAACCGTCGGCATCGGCTGTATCGGTATCGCTTGGGAGACTGTTGCAAAAGGTACTGTCCTCGAGGTAATGTTGTTTGTCGAATAAGCGGGATAATGCGACGGTGGGAATGTCATTACCCCGGGAGGCAAGGTTACCATAAATGATGGAGGAGTAATCCTCGGCACCGGTTCAAACGTCGCACTTATCTGATCAGAAGTCTCTACCGACACTGGCCAGAAATTGATGAGATCGGTCGTAAAAGGCTGAATGCTGAATACCGTCGTGATCGTGTTTATTTGCTCTCTAGATTTCGAAAGAAGCGTGGTTGTAAGTGGAGGCCAAGATATCGTAGTCATGGATGGTAGACTGTATGGAGGAAGCACAATCGTACAGGGAGGGATACATTGAACCTCTGGGTTAGGAGCTTGCCAAATTTCTGGAGGTGCAAACACGTCTCCAGGGAAACCTCGGCCAGTATTGTTACCAGTAGGGTCTTTGCCTAAGTTAGGCTCGTCTCCACTAAAATTTAGAAATTAGGATTTGAACGGCGGCAAACAATATTAAGTTGACTTACCTTCCAGATCCGGAGCCAAAATCAATGGACCAAATCATTGTACCCCCGATACAGAGTTCGTTAGCAGTCTCCATCTTCAGGGCAATTGTCTCCTCATCATCGTACCCAATCCATTGATTATCCCAGGTGATTTGTTTGACAGCGGCATCCTTGATGAGCTCTGGTTTGAGACCTTTGCTCTTGATGAGGTTATCAATTTCATGATTGCTCATGAATCCAGGGAAATTTGAGCAAGCACCTGCGTTGTTACCCGTAGTGAAGTTACATCCCATGTACATACACTCTTTATCCGAAACTGTGTATCCTCGTCCGTAGTATGCAATGCCGAAATTGACTTTGGCGGGATCTACGCCGGCAAACCACAGCGGCACGAGATCTTTTACGATATCCCGGATGTCGGTTTGGGGTCGGATTTGAGATCCTAACGTCTGTGAAAATGGATTAATGAAATGTGTCCCTCAATTTCGACTTGGGTACTTACTGCTACGTCCTTGTCCCATGCTCCATGGAGGTCATATGACATGAAGCCGAACCAATCAACATACGGTTCCATCGCTTTTGGATCCATGCCACGGAGGTACCAGTAATCGGGTGCAAGGATACTACTTAATCCAAAGCGCGTGCCAAAGGCTTCCCGTAATTCCTTCACGAGGGCAACTTGGTTTTCAGTATCCTGCGGTTCGCGCCCACCACGAACATCGGTAGCAGGGTACTCCCAGTCGAGGTCAACTCCTTGGAAGCCCCATTTCTCCAGGAAAGTAACCACGGAAGAAACAAAAGCAGCGCGGTTCGACTGAGAACTAACCATGTCAGACCAAGTGGTGAAGGTTGCGCCATGATTCGAAAAATCCCAGCCACCAACAGCAATCCAAGTTTCCAGGCCAGGTTCCTTTAGAGCAGTGAATTGTGGATATAGTTGCTCGTCAAGTGGGTTCGAGGGCTTGATCTCAAATGTTGTTGGTTCGATGGATGCAAACGCAAAGTTCAAATGGGTCAAGCCAGTGGTATTGATCTGAGCAGGCGAAATGCGATTGCATTGGCGGGTGCGCGTATTCCTAGATTACGGTCAGCAAGACGGCATATGAGAAAAAGGAGGAGCTTACCAGGATTGGTAGTATGTGATTCGACGACCATTTGAAGCCGTTCCACTGCCCTTTCCGCAAGAAGGTGGAGGAACAACTGCGCAGCCACCAAAGTCTTTCTGACAAGGCGTTGAACTGCCCTCTTGGTCTTTGTCACCGCAATGGATAGTTTCTGTACCGCACCATCCATAATATGAGCAACAGAGATTCAGTCCACATTTCTTACTAGAATCAGAAGAGTCAATTCCACACATCGCCTTCGCGTCGCAATTCGAGATACACGTAACCGGAGCGTCGGGGTGGCAATGATAGGGTCGGAAGCCACATTTGCCGTCCTATAATTATTAGAAAACTGTCAGGGGATAGGAAGGGTTCCAGAAAGAGAGTAACATACGCTATTACAACAGGATTTGTCTGCACAAGGCTTACTAGGGCCGCATTGCAAAGGGCCATCAACACGCTTTACCAATCCAGAAGTGACATTAGCTAGACTTATGTCATAACCAAAGGACGAATTGCCAGCATGCGTAGCATTCGAGCCGATCTGTCCGAGAATGTATTCAGTCGAGATATCCAGGATTGGTAAAGCCGGGACGAAAGACAAGTCTTGATGAGCAACTGCGAAGGAGGACTCATTGCTCGCCGTTGCACCGCAGATACTACCCGCTCCAAGTAGGAGAGGGAAGATCTTGGAGATTAGCATTCTTTGGAAATAACGGTATTGGTCAAGAAGGTGCCGCAGAAGGTAGTTGCGAGAGGCGTTGGTTATCCAGAAAATCAAAAATGAGGACCTGTTGGGGTTTATATGGGTACCTTGGGGGTGCTTACTAAAGCCTACCATCTACATCGAAGTACTGCATCACTGCCTCCTTGCTGCAAAAGCATTTGTATTAGAAGGGCAGTGATGGGAGAATGAAGGACGACGTTCTGTACCGACAATCTAGCGGACACATAGGGGACGTGAAGGTTCAATGCAAAGCTCCGTTAATGACAGGATACCTCGGAGAGCCATTCTACCGAATGATTTCGCTTGCTATAAGTAGTCAGATTCATGATAGGAACCTAGCAATTGGTGGGCTGGCATGTAGATACCTACACAGTGATTGATTCCGAGGTCCCACCGGGCTGTTCTAAAGCATCGAAGGCGCCGCTTCCTAGATTGTGGCGCTTTTTAGTGTACGTTCCGAGAGTGAAGGAATGGAAGAGCTTTCTCAGCCAGACATAATTAGTTCTACGATAAATTTATAAACCCTACTGTGACATACCTATAAAACCTCAAACACCATTTGTTTTGTGTCAGTCAAAGCCCCACAACCTTTCTACAGCTAGACGCGCCCAAAAATGAAGCCGGGTCTTGCAATGCTTTGCTTGGTGGGGGTCACCTTGTCATCCTGGACAGGCACACCTACCAAGACCTCATTGTTTCCTGAGAATTCTATCGAAGTAGAAGACTTTAATGCTTCCCATCGACTCAACCACAAGCGGGCGCCACATGCACTGGCACCTCCGGCCAGCGATGAAGCGTTTTCAAAGGCTGTGTGCAAGGGAGGGACGCTTCTTCAACAAATGCTCGCAAATGATCATGATGCAGGACAGTTGTTTTCGCCTCCTAGAGATTCTGCAGAGAGCCAATTCCTTCAGTTTCCTCGTACGTCTTTTTTTCTTGAACTTTGTGATAGTCGTGCTAATTCGAGCTTACAGAGGATCCCGAGAAATGGGGATACGGGTACATGGATTACACAGACTACTTCGAGTTCAAGAATTCGGTCCCAATCAAGGATGCTCTCGAAGGATTGGGTTTGGATGCGCGACGTCGAGGAGAGGGCGGACCAAATGTTGCTATCATGTGGGAACATGAAAATGATGTAGAGGTCGATGGAAAGCAATACAAGGTGAGTTCAGCCACACCCAAATTCAATGTTTGTGTTCTTAATGATCCTGACAGGCCACCCACGCACATTTCGAAACAATCTATAATCCGGCTCAAGGAGGTAAGTCATCTTTTCAATAATGAGATTTATACTAACTGAAAAGTGATCATGGCCTGGGGAAAGTTTGGTCCAGCATATATGGGAACCAAGCAAAACCCACCCATCCAAGGCGACGACCTACCTAAGCTTAAAGCATGGTCCGATATCATCTTTCTCGACTGGGCAAGCATCAAAGGCGCGGATGTCGGCAATATCAATTACATCTTTTCGACCCCCGTGGAGAACTCGCAATCGCAAGGAATCGCCTTCCGTGCATTAAACAACGTTAAAAAGCAAATAGAGAAGTGGCCTGGAACGACGTTTGGAATGAACACCGACGAAGGCAAAGCTATTCTAGGGAGTTCGAATGGGGTTGGAGCGGCATTCATCTTGATCCAGCATAAACGACAACTAGGTATGAAGATGATCGATAAAGTGACCGTATTCCAGGATGCTGGCCGAGCTGCTAACCGTCCGCCAACTTTCGTATTCCACGTGAAGGATGCTCAAGCTACAGAGGCGGAGCTTGCTCTATTATTCGGATCAGAATAGCGACCAGCCTCTACGTCATGGACCGGGGGTATCAATCTATCAGTCAGAGCTATGTTTCCGATAAAATAGCTCCCATATATCCAGAGACTTGGGGTAGTTGCTAGAGAATTTGATTCATGTTGGAGAATACAGGTAATTGCGCATGTATAATCGGGCGGCTATTGTCTTGATAGAGCATTTGGAAGCTGATATATTCGGAGCAGATGGTTAGCATCCAGTCGGGATCAATAAAGCAATCTTAAGCAGAATCTAGTATATATTTTGAACGTGAAATGTTCTGTGAACCGCGACGCTAAGAAGTAAGAAGGTAGATGAAGGAAAGCTACAAAGGAAAGTGAGTTGACGTTGAAGTCCGAAACCACGCTAAGCCCAAAACGACTCAAGCAGCAAACCTTAGCTCCAACCAACATCTTTCATCCATCTCTCATCCAAATTTCATCATGACACGACCAAAAACCCCCCTCCAAATGTAGGAAACATGCCACGCAAACAATCCCACGGCGCCAGTCATGCCAACTCCGCGCGCAACCGCGCCGCCAACGCCTCATCAAATACCAAACCCACAAACCCCTTCAGTCGCGGTAACAAACAGAATCGCCGGCCACCACGAAATTCGAACTCCAACCCACGAGGTCCCGCGAAGCAAGTCCCTCCTCACTCCGCGCTCAACGCATCGGTAGCCGTCTCTTTAGTACTGAAGAAGGATCAACCGACCGGTCGTCAGGTCTGTGGTATCGTCAGCGAAGTCCTCACGCGCGGAGATCATCCACAGGGCGTTAAGGTGAAATTAAGAGATGGGCGGATAGGCAGGGTACAAAAATTAGTTTCTAATGAGGAAGGGATAGAGGGGGAGAGGATCGTTGGGGGTCCTGATGCTGGGTTGGATTCCGATGGGGAAGGGAAACGTCAGAATGAAAATAAAGGGAGGAGAGGCAGGGCAAGAAGAGGTGCGGCGGGAGATGGGGATGCTGAAAATTTGCCGCCGAGACAGATGAATATATTGGGGGACTTTTTTCCAGATCAGAATGCTAGGACGAATCAAGATGAGGGATCTGGTGGTGTAAGAGAGTGGAGTCCTTATGAAAGACGTTCGGTTACGTTTGCTGCCGATGCTGTGATCTGTCCCGTTTGTCTTGATTTTCAAGGTGACGAGGATGCAGTGAGGCATCACGTGGAACAGCATTTTCAAGGAGAGGGAGATTGAACGGTCAAATATACCACACGATCACCACAACGATTTTTTTGGACCTATCGCATTCTTCTACCATTGCATATACGGTCCATCGGAATAGCTTGAATTGCAGTCTGTCCCCCGGGACCTTCAAGAATCATAGCACCTAGAGGAAACCATGTATAAAGGGCATGCCGGAATTGGGCTAAATTACCACGGCCACTACAAACGACCGATGAAGCTAAGACTGTAGTATCTTTGTTACGGAGATAGACTGCACCGAACTTAGAAAGAGATGCAGATGCCCATGGATTGATTATGTTAGTACTCAGCCACGAACTCTCCAAATACCTACAAAACGCTCAACCTAAAGCAGTGGCCTGCAGCAGCTCAGATAAACAAGCTCTCTATAGAAGAATCCAGAACCAAATAACAAATCCAAAGAAATACAGAACAAGCCATCTGCATCCCATCACCACCATCCCAAAAAGCCACCATCTAATCACTAAAAAACCAGTCCCTCTACCAAACTCCACCGACCCAAACCCCCACAATCTCCCTCTCAATCCTCCCCACCATCTCCTTCAACACCCCACCCAACCCACACCGACAACGTTCAGCAACCAAAGTAGCACCATTCCCATCCAACCTACCCCCCTCCCACTCCGCCTCCCCAATCCCGCACAAACTCTCCGCCGTCTCCTGAAAATTGTTGCCCAGGAACGGTGGCTTAGGACGTGGAAATAATTCCCTGGCTTTCAGCTCTTTCACAAGAGCCCCGTATCTAATGGCGTTGCATTCGAAAGTGCAATCGGTGCGGTCGGTGAGGAGGTCGTTTAAGAGCATTTTGATTTCTGAGAAGAGGACCTCGAGGACTTGTTGTCGGAGTTGTTCTAGTTTTCCTGTTCACGGGGGATAGATTAATAACCACTTATACAAAGGGGAAAAGAAAAGAAAACGCAATCTCACTCATCAACAAAATCAACCGCAACCCTTTCCTCACAACCAACCCCCACAGGCCCCCTAACCCTCCCCACCACCACCCCAACAACCCGATCAAACAACTCCACCTTCCTCGCCACAACAGCCACCCAAAGCAAACAAACCATCTCCCCCAAAGAAACCCTAAACCCATCATCAACCCTCTCCCTCCCACTACCAACACCCTTAACCCATCCATCAAGAAACGGTCCCATAGCCTCATGACATTGAAACATCTCCACCACGCTTACGATCCCGATGAGTGTTTCCAGAGACACGGAACTAGGTACGCGACGGAAACGACCGTGAATGATGTTTAAGACTGTGATAAGCGCGGGGACGAACTGGGGTGGTGGTGGGTTTGGAGGGATATTTGGGAATTGGAAAATTTGGTCCGGGGGATCGGTAGTAAGGGATCTAGATGTCAAGGTTTGGTTGAAAACGGGGGAAGCTAAGAGAAGGTGTTTCAACGAGACTTTGATGTGGAGTTGGTTAGGTGGTATTTCATCTTCTTCATCTCCTTCACTCCCATCTGCTTCCTCTTCTTCTGTATTAAGGGGATCCGGATTCGTAACTCTAACCCTCCTTCTACCCTCACTCCCCTCAAAAATACTCTCATAACTCGGTGGAGCTACGCCCCTCTCTTCCGGCCCCGTCACATAAGCATTCGCATCTAGAATCGGTGGGAAAACCGAAAATCCTACATCTTCTCATTCATACACTTCTGCCGACGATAACGATGGTGGTGGCAATGGGGATGTCGAGCGTTGAGTTGGTTGGGTATATCCTTGTGCTTCATCGTCTTCTGAGGTGATTGGGATGTATGTGGTCATACCTGGTTGTCGACGATAGGATAGACTTGGTGGGGCGGGTGGTTGGGGTGGTGGGAAATTTGGTGCTGGTGTTTGGGGGAGATTGAATTGGAGAGTGATGTCGCCTTGGGGGTCAATTTCTTGGTAGATGGACATGGCGGTTTTTTTATGGTGGGGGGTTTTGGTTCGTTGAATTTGGAGGGTCGTTGGAAGGACGGATGGGTGTGAGTGATTTAGTTTGGTTTGAGGGATTTATCTATCATATTAGGAATAATATATGGTTAG
>AJFL01000784.1:0-29788 GCA_000467735.1 Rhytidhysteron rufulum CBS 306.38 | reverse complement strand
ATATATATATATATATATACAAGACAGAGGAGAATAGAGAAGAGAACTCAAAATTAGATATCCACCAAGCAAGATCTCCACCTTACAGCATTTCCTCATCAGAAGAGAGAACCTGTTACTGCCTAATTTCTGCCTTATCTAAGGTGGTGAATTGCTTAGATTGTGGGTAAGCATAAGATAAATAATGCGTTAGAAATGTGGCTATGACTGGTATATATACGCATCTGCTTTACATTGTAACACAAGCTGGATGGCCGGATACCGATGTGCAGGGCGTTATGTATTAAGTCCATCGCTATATTTATCTCCGTTAACAAAGAAAGTTCTTTTCTGCGCAAGTTTGGGAATGTGTGTGTGGGATGTAAGGGATGAGTGAGTATGATGGTTGGTAATTGGGGATGCATATGCAGGTTCTCTTATATTTAGACTACTGCTACTATGGTTCTTCACTTTCAAAGGCTTAATTCGCGAGGCAGTATTCAAACTGGTGAAATGTTTACTGTCTATTTATATCATGTAGCGGTCCTTTGTATTTCATGTTGTTACATGTCTAGATAGCTATTCGTGGTATCAACCTGCAGGCCGTTCCGCTATTGGAATGGAATGGGAAGTAATCTTCTCCATAGGACGCAGGAGAAGGAATAAAAAGGTCCGAGGTTTAGGATGACTGAGATGTTGACCAATATCTGTCTACTTGACTTGAGAAGAACGAAGGAGTGAGTGATACTCATACACCTTACACCTCCAACTCACATACCCCCAAACCCCCATCATCATCATCATCATCATCATCATCATCACCTCCTCAACCCCTTCAACAACACCCCCGCCCCCCTACTAACCTTCAAAACATCCCTATACGTCAAACTAACCCTCGTCCCCCTTTCATTCCTCCCCCCATTCCCCTCAAAAACCCCCCTGTTCCCCAACAAATCCCAATTCGCAACCGTCTCAGCACACAACCCCTCATCCGTCTCGATATCCTGAATCCCATGAAGAAGATCCCTATACGCATTATCTGTGGTGATGAGTAGAGATCTTGGTTCCTGGAGAATGCGTGTTGGGAGATGGTATTCTTGTTGTTTGATGGATTTCTCTTCGTCTGGTTTAGATTCGTCGTTTCCTTCCTCTTCCTCTTCCTCCTTTTTCAACGAAATCTCTAAACACAAAGCTCCCCCCAAACTAACCGTCGCAACAACCCCAGCATACGCAGCACCATCCTCATGCGCCATAATCCCCTCTCCCCTCCTATACTCATTCACCAACACATGATTCGGACCCTTATGCAGCGTGTGCTCAAAAACACCCAACCCCTCAAACCTCGGAATAATAGGATCAACGAGCCATCCTGGCAGCGGTGTAGCCAGTAAAGTATTATTCGCAGTTAGTGTTGAAGGGTGAGCTTGCAGACGGCGGTGAGTGAGGTGGGTCCAGCGATTGGCGGGGATCTTGTGGAGGTGTTAGTTTTTGGTTTTAGTGGGGGAAGAAGGAAGGGGAAAGGAGGGGTGCATGCCTTGTTTAGGATTGAAGATTCTTCGGCTGAGGATATGAAGTTGGGTATGTAGTAGAAGGTCGGTGGGAGGCTTTGGATTCGATAGGGTTCTAGAGCGGGTCGGGGCGGGGTTTCTGAAGGCGGAGACGGCGACGATGACATGGTGGGGATGAAGTCTTGTGGAAGTGGAGTTGTATCCGAGTGGAATGAGGGGTGCTGCCTACGCTGCTGTATTTAAAGAGTAGTGAGCGCTGTAGGTTAGAAAGTGGCTTGGGTCTATGTGGGTGGGATGTGGTTTGGAGCTTCGATAACTACTGCTTCTTCAACCCCGCCTCACCAACTTGTCTATGAAGCTAAATTGGAGGCACAAGTGCACACGTGTGGGTTAGTAACAACATACGAGTTTTATGGAGATATATTCACGATCTTAAGTGAAAGATGAAAATGAATTACGTGCGATGGCTAGAGAAGGAGTGATGTTCCGCAGTTGATATGAAGTCGTGTAGCTCACGGCGCTAGTGGGAGCTGTCCCAAAAGTAGCCAATGAATTCACCACTCGTTACTAATCAACTTTGAAAGAAATTGCTCCTCATCAAGTCAATTGCTATATGTAAAACGCGGAGACACTTTTGATCAAAAATCGTGAAGAAAAGAGATGAGTTCAATGTACCGCTAAAGACTGAGTAGATAGACTTTCCAATCCTAAAGAAAAGCTGTGAAGCGTAACCTGTTTTCCAATATAAACAAGACCTCAATCCAGAAAAAAGGAGAGAATCCCCGTATCTATAAAGGACCCAAAAGACAACAATCCATATCCAATATCCTAACCCAATGAAGCCGACTCCAAATAAACCTGCGACCTGCGACTTGGACCCTATGTCTGACCTTGAGATACTCCGAAATGATACTTTGTAAGCTAAACGCCAATGGGATGTTATGCCGCTCAATGGTAAAATACTCCAAGTGTTGAAAATCAACATGCTACAACTTACTTCATCAAATAATGCTCCGCTCACATGACAATGCAACCACCGGGTCCACTCCTCGCTCGCCTCCTTCTCCCTATACCTCCAGCTCCTTGGCCGGCACCGCCCTCTTCTTCATCATGAAGCAACTGCGCTTCTCGGGCCCTCCTTCTCCTTCTCCTCGAGCCGGTTCCTCTCAATCCCGTTTCTTCGTTCATCATCATCCAATGGGTCCATTTACGCTCTAAGCGACCAGCCGCCGCAAAGTCGCCTCGCAAAACCCTCTTAGTATGTTCATCAACCGTTGGCTGCCAAGTGTAGAAGCACTTAAGTTGCATAATCTCCCTAGGATACGTAGGTGTAGTGGAAGCGGATTTAGGAGATGGTGCGGTAATCTCGGCGTTACGGGACAGTACCTCTCTCACACCTGTCCAAGTTACGTTTGCACAATCGTATACGGCTACTCGCATCGCGATCTGAGGTCGTTCGGATCCAGAAAGGGGACGAGCGAATCGATTTCGCGAACGGACCGAAGCAGCAGCTTCAGTGAGAGCCAGGTCAGATACACGAGTATTGTCCATATCGAGGGAGGTAAGATTTGTGCACGCCTTGAGGACAGGAATCATGCCCGAGTCGCCCAAATTCTCACAGTAGGAGACGCTAATGTGGCGGAGATGCGGGGTGCAGGGCGAGGTGGCGAGTGCTTTGAGGGTCTCATTGGTAAGGCTGTCCAATTCTTCAAGGTCAAGATGGGTCAACACTGGACAAGTAGGCAGAAGAGAGGTCAAGGAGTCGTCGGTCAAAGAATGACACTTGGAGAGTTGAAGTCCCTCCAGATAAGGAACATTGTCGGTAAGGGTCTTGATACCAGCATCTGTGAGACCACGGCATCGGGTGAGGTCCAAATGTTTAAGCTTGCGTGGAGGGACGATAGGCCGATCTGTAAGAACGTCGATTTCGCTGTCGATTCCTTCAACAAGTGCTGCGAGGGATTCGTCGTTGATGCTGTCACAATTCTTCAGGATGAGACGCTCCAAGGTATTACGCTCGAAAATTTCGTTCATGAACTCGACGTCATCCCAACCTCGGACTTCTCCAGCTCGAAGATCCTTGAGACCTGGGCAGCCTTCAATGACCTTGCGAATACCTCGCGTGTCGATGTTGTTGCACCACGAGATATCGAGATACTGAACTCGCGGGCAATGAGAAGCCAATATTTTCATGGCAGCATTTGTTGCTCCAGCGAGTCCTGAAAGGTTGACATGTACGAGGCGAGGGTTTTGTAGCAGGAAGCAATGGATTGATGTTCGGTCAATGCGACATCCTTCAAGGGAAAAGTACTCAAGGTTTTGACATGCATCAATCAACCCATTCTTTGACCACTGGTCTCTTAATTGCACGCATCCTCTCAAATTGAGGTCACGAACAAAGGGACCAGCGGAAGTGATGATGTTGACAAGCGATTCCGCTGGTATAGTTGTATAGTACTTGGACACATCTAGTCGTGCCCACAACTGACCATCGAAACACATGCTGTACCAAGATTTCGATACAGACGAGCAACGGACAATCTCCTTTGGTTGGAGATACATGAGGATCTGCATGCGGATCTCCGGGGGCATTTCAGCCCAAAAGTTAGAGTTTTGCCTCTTCTTGATTTGGCGAATCGGTCGAGAGAAGTAGTCCCCCTCGGCCTCAACTCCATCCTTTGACCTCGGTCTTAGGTCTGAAGGTAGAGGTACTGAGGTAGGGCCATCCGACCCGATCATTCGCAGTCTAGCCTTTTCATCGAACAATGGGCTTCCTGGGGTGGGACTCCCCGCCGCTGATGTTGGAGCTGTCGAGAAACCTGCCGACAGTTCCGAGGAATACGAGCTCCCGTAGGAGTATCCATAGGGAGAAGACGACGATGCCAATGAAGCACATGACATTGAGGCCTTTCCTCCGCTCCTGTATCCTGATGAAGGAGTCCTTCCCATCTTCGCCAACGAAGGCGAAGAGCTTATCCGTTGTAGTCCCTGCAGTAGTCTTTGTCTACCCTTCAGCTTCGGTCGATCAATGGGGATACCATCGTTGGGGGGCGTGCCGGGCGAGGTAGGGCTGATTGAGCCGAGAGGAGTGTCGACGACGACTGAGTCAATTGAAAGGGGCTCCATTGTGTGGCGGTAGAGGAGAAAAGAGGAGGAGTGAGAGGAGGGTTGCGTTGTATAGGGGCTGAGGGAGATGCAACCACGGCTGAGGTCAGACCAGCTGAGAGAAGGTTGGACGAGAGAGGTCAGGGGGCGAGAGAGGAGAGCAGAATGGAAGAAGGAGAAAAGAAGAGGCTGGATGGCACAGATCCGAAGTCAACGTCCCATCCGACACGAACACTCCAGCTCGGACGCGGCTTTTTTTATTGGGGCGGAGGTGAACAGCTCGAGTCGAGGTAGGGTAGGTCGAGAGAGGGCGGCGGTTTATGTTTGCCGAGCGGGGAAGTCGAGCGTGGTTCCGTCAACGACTAAAGCGGATTGCGCAAACGACGACGCGCTCACAAAGACAAGACAGCAGCGACATGCAGCAAGTATGCAAGCAAGCAAGCAAGCAAGCAGCAACGGGTGGCTCTTCAGACGATGAGGCGAGAGTGGTGAGAGGAGATGTATCTTTGTATGGGTTGCAGAGAGCACGCTCCTGGTTTATTATGTGGGGAGCAGAGCCAGCCCAGGTATCGATAAACAGCCCGCCAAACCGCCCCTCAGCGGTCTTATCGCGCGTCGATAGCAGGGTGATCCTGCAAGCCTGGCCATCAAAAGGGGCCGCCATGCACCACGTGCGCTCAAACCACCCACGACTCTGGGCATAGATTGGCAACCTATCGCAGGCCCTCTGGTCAAACGACCTCTGCACACGACACCTGCCAGCACCATCGCGGTATAGCAGACAGCAGACACTGACCGCCGTAGATAAGAGCGATATCAGATCGATCTCATGAGCAGCTTCAGCAGCAGTAGCAGCAACACTACATCCCCATCTGAACCTACAAACCACGGAAAGGTGCTCCGAATGGAGAAAAGGAAACAGATTGGGCTCGGTGTTTCGCAGTGGTGGCATTACTCAACCATCAGGTCAGCCATAGCCAGCGACCTACCCACCCAGGCCCTAGGGACTCCACACCGCCAAGAACAGGCGAAGACCAGGCGAAGATCCAGGTGGTGGTGGTGGCACGCTATGGGCTGGAGTGGAGGCCGTGGTACTTCGGTCCGGAATTTTGGCCTCACGGTCAGCAGCTTAGGAGGAAAGGGTCCAGCAACCAGGGAGGTAACTAACTATATGGCGGTACAAGGCGACAATCCTCTCAACGGTCAACCATCCAATATTGTACAATACTCAGATGACCCCCCTCCTTCTCAACAACCCCCATCTCTCAAAGACTTCACATCCAGCAGTTCAAGATAGCCATGCATTGCCATGAACGACTCTACCTACCTACATTGGGGTCCCGTGGGGCCGGCAGCCGACCTGACTTTCATGCAGGGTAACTAACTGCTGCAGCAAAAAGAGAGACAGCAAGACAATTCATTGGGCCAGAAACCCAACTGCATGGTACTACAGCACACCCCCCAAACAATCCCACCAATCCAGCCCCTCCACCCTCTCGCCCCCAGCTCGCCTTTCTACCTAGGTAGATTTCCCCATCTCAGCCCCGTGCTGTCTGCAGATTCGAAAAAGGCTGGCTAATCTGAATGTTTTACTCATGATGCAGGGTTTCACTTTTCTTATCTTTCCTTTTTTTATTCTTTCTATTGTCAGGTCTCAGTACCTAGGTAGTTAGGGTTGCAAGGGGTTTGTACTCCTCCCTACTCCCTAGCTACCGTTGCATTTTCTGCGGATGATCATAGCATATCCATCCCCCCCGGGGAAACTCGTTAGGATTGTGGAGATGAACACCTTAGTGGTGCAAGATTGTGTGATCGGCGTGGGATGGATTGCTCACCAACTCCCCATTCACCTCGGCACCCAAATCTACGTCCCAAAATTTTATCGTGCGCTACACAAGACAAAAAAAAGCCACTAACGTGCCATAGAGAATGGGGAAATGTTTAAAAAGCCGCTTACTTATTTCATTGAACAGGGGGAAAATCTACTGCCCTAATCAGGAACCATGCACTATATACACATATGCAAGTAAGCCGAGGCGAGCCAGCCTCATGCTTCCAGCGACATTCTTTTCGGGAATCCCATCCGATAGTTATTGAATGGATGGTTGGTATCATAATCATCATTTTTTTTTACCTCTTACTCCTCCATAGGTACATGGACATTTATCCCAACCTATTCGCTCCAGAAGCCAAAGCAACATCGTGATACTTGACAGCATCAAACCGATCCAACACAGCCCAAAGCGCAGCAACGAATCCCGTCCCCGCAATCGCCGCCCGAATCGCATTCAACGTCGCCCACTTATCCAGCAGCGTGTGAACGGTTTCCTCCCTCTCCACACCCGCCTCAGCAGGCTTCTCAGCGATATCCAGCGACGCAGCGTGGGCGGTCAACTTGTCATTCGTAGGCTTCATGAAGATGAGCGTGTAAGGGACGACGGAGGGAACGAGCACGCTGGCGACGGTGTACAGTTTGAATTGCAAGGTCGATGGGCTCTCGCGGGAGGCTAGGTAGCCTGTTGCGATGGTGGAGAGGAGAGCTAAAGCGGGCCCGACTTTAGCACCAATGTCATAGACGCTCTTCCATTGTTTGGCGGCGAGGGGGGCAGGGGCTTTGAGGATTGCCGGGGTAGACGAAAAGGAGAGGACGGCTGCCTGTGCTGTATAGATACTTCATTAGCATTGCACTGACAGGACGCTTGCTTGGTGAGCGGGGAAGAGCTTACAGGTGAAGAACGCAGAAGCTGTGATTCCAACAGCTTGAGCCACGCGTACGCCCGCAGGCAGCTTCTCAGCGTAGAATAAACCCGGATTGCTCATACTGGCACGATCTCAGGAAATGGCAAGGGGGTAAAAAGGAAGACCAGCAATGGATGCAGTCAAACCTGAGGGGTGGAAAGCAGCTCAGCTTTATCTCAAAGCTTAGACTGGGAGCGGAGTATCCGTTGCGTCATGCTCCAAAGCGCAAAGAGTGTCCATGGACCCCTCCGGAAGCCATTCCCCAGTCAGACATTGTCGAATCACGTTATAATTGCACAATTGCGTCCTCTCTAGATCGTCTAGAGTTTGGAAGGTGCAGGGGCGATTGGTGTTAGTTGCATGCATCTTACTCCGCGCTCGGTGGAGGGACACGTCGGAGGAACAACGCAGCCGTGCGTGTCTCCACCGGCCATCGGAAGAGGCCTGAGCGGATCCATCCTCATCTCAACTGCTGCTCTCTCTCAGGGTCCTCACAATAACTACACACTCACAAACTGAACTACTCAATATATCAACAGAATATACCAATTCCAAAATGGCATTATTATTCCAATTTCATTCATCCAATTCAAGCGAAAATGCCATTCCCGTCCATTTGAAACGTTTCTGTAACTGCAGGATGCGAAAGAAAAAGGTTCTAGGCTACAAAGAACCTCCGTCCACGTACTGATTCACAATGAGCTTTATTGATTCCCCTCCCGAACCAATTGCTAAACACCACAACGATCCCCAGCTAAAAGTAACTCAGAAGAAAGACTCCTATCTAGCCACCCATACTATCTCACACCATTGATTCTGCCAAGGAGAACTCGCCGAACAAGTCCTTTTCGTTCTCCACTTGATCTAGATCTCATACATACATACACATAGCTCACCTCCACATAACAAACTTCTTAAGTACATACAAAGGACTAAGTAACCAGTATACCTCATACCAACCAACCAACAACACAACCACAACCATGTCCTGTAAGCCCTCAATTCCTCTCCAAACACCCCCTCAAACCCACACCCAAACTAACCCCTAACCCAGTCTTCACAACAACCGAAACCCTCACCCATCGAACCCCTCTTCCCTCCCGCCCCACCTTCCAATCAATCATCTCCCAAACCCACAATCACGACCTAATAATCCGACTCGACGCCGAACTCGAACATTACGAGAAAGTCTCTGCCCCAGAGTCCGACGACGATGAAGCCTCACCTCCACCTTCTGAACCCTCTTCCACTGACGAATCTACCACCCAACTAGTAACGCATCATTATAAAATAACAAATCATATGCCTGGTCTCCCTATGGGCCTTTGGACCCCTAGCGTCACGTTCTCGGCTGCGATAACAAATCTCCCGGATGGTGTGGAGTGGGTGATAAATGCGCCATTGGGCCTTGTACAAAAAAGCACGTGGAAGATCGTTCCGGCGGATAAGGAAAAGGGGGAGAGGTATCGGGAGTTAGATACGAAGGAGGGTGAGGGGAAGGAAGAGGAGGAGCTCGCGGAATGGTGTTTACTCGAGGAGCAGGTTATTACAGGGAGTCGGTTTGTTGTGGGGACTGTGAAGACGAAAACGGATGATGCGTATCCGGGACGACATTCGAGATTTGCGAAAGCGTTGTTGGAGGGGGTAGGGAAAGTTGAGGGGGAAGCTCAGAGGTAGATCTGGAAGAATGGTGTGGTTGGTATGCAGCTTTTTAGATGTCATGATAGAGACTGATAGATAGCTCTAGATATACCTTACTACTTATTCCTTAGACCGTTAATGAAATTTTCGTAGAATGTTAGAAAGACAAATGATGATTAGAAACCGATTCGACACGGAATTAGATCGTGTAAACACTCCAAATCCCATTGCCGATTGTTTTCATCATCATTATCATCAGCCCTTTCAGACTTCCTAATCCGCCGAGCAATCCTCTAGACTCAACCCCTTAACATCACACTCAACAGCACAAACCAAAGCCTCAATCCTTGGACTTAGCGGACACTCATGAGCCTTACACGCTTCAGAGCTCTAACCGCCATACCTACCCCCCAGTCCAGAGCACCAAACCGGATCCCCAATACGACGGATACTACGCACCAGATTCTCAAAACTATAACCCAAGAAAGGAGTCTTAGCACTCGGTGATAACAATCCTCGAGAACTTAGCTCCTTGGTGAGAGCCCCGAGACGCATGGAATTGCAGGTGAAGGTTTCGTTGCATCAAACACGGTCGTGGTGGAGATCATCCATTATGTTTTTGAGACCGGTGAGAAGCGCTTTGATTGCTTTGTGACGTTTTTGGTTGATTTTTTCTAGGAGGGATGATGGTTAGCTGATCTGAGTTTAAAAAGATGATGACGGGATAATAGGACAATACCTCACTAATAACATCCTCATGAATAGGCAAACCCAACGTCTCAATAGGACCCTTGCTCATCCGAATAGCCACACTAGAAACACTCCGAAACTGAAGCTGCCGACGAAACAACGACGAAACGAATAACCATTGTACAAGCTTCTTAGAATACGGTACATCATAGTCCAGCTTTTCATCCGCGAACCATCTGTCCACGTATGGATCCATGACCTCGTGGCACTTCAGGTAATCAACGACGACGCCGATTCTAGTAAGCATGTCTAGGTCCACGGAACGAGGTACCTGGCTCGCGCCTCCGTGGATGATGTTGATAACTATGAACATGGCGTCGGGATCTTGGGTCATTCAAATAACGCGGCGGCCGTTTGAATTGGAGGTCTGGGGTCCTAACGTTGTGTATTTTAAATTGCGTTTGAAGTGGTCGTTTGTGAGTGTGAGATGTCTTGATGATACTCGCATTTGCACTGGATCGTCATTCTCAACTGAAGCTCCATCATCTTCATCTTCCTCGTCACCATCTTCATCAGAAGCCTGGTCAACATCCCCAGACGTCACCACAGCATCCTCATCAACTGATTCTAGGTGCCCAAATTCCTCCAAAATCATTTGGTACTCGTCTGTCTCCGCATCCTCTCCTGGAGATCCGGGCTCGGCTGGCGGGTTTGCTCGTGCTACTACTACTCATAAAGATGAACTGTCCCGCATCAATTCTTCACCTTTCTTCGCCAAATAAGCTATCTCTTCCGTTAATTCCGTTAAACGTCGATCTATCAACGACTCATCGGTAGAAGACTCATCATCATCATCCTCTTGGTGAACGAACCCCAATTTCGTCGGAGTGGGTGAAGGATCCAAATCATCAGAAAGGAAAGGCGGTAGTTCCTCTTGGATCAAGATGATCTCGACGTCACCATCGGGGTCGATATCGTAGACAGGCATTATGAATAACTTAGTCGATGAAGTAAAGAATGGAAAAGAATCTCACAGAACAGGCAGAGAAAGACTTATATACTCCTCTCCAACCCCTCACCTCTACCCGTTTTCATTTTCATGTCTGCCTAGATGCATGGTCCTGGTGATGCAGACGCCCGAAATGTTGGGAGTAATTGGCCGTCGTGTCCTCTGATATCAGGGTTGTGGTGATGTCGGTTCCCGCGTGTCGGAAACGTGGATATATACACCGCAAGAAAAGTGAGTTGTAAGAGATGAAAGCTAGGGCCTGCTCGGGCGGAGTACAATTTCGACATTTTCGAGCTGATAGGGTATGAAAAAGGAGGAAAGATGACTTGCTATCATACTACCGGCTGGTAAATTTAAGTATGCTGTCCTATGGGACTCCATACTAAAAACTCTTATGTATCGACAGGTTGTGGAGTTGATAATGAGTGGAAACCCAATTCATCTATCGTTTACGGCAGGAATAACTTAGAAAAGTCCAATCAGCGCGAATATCGTCTCATGTTTCATACCAACAATCTTCAAGTGCTCCGGCTTCCTATTTCCTCTAGATATTTTTCCAAAGAGAGCCCTTCCAAATCATTGTCGATTATATCGACTAGAGTTGTAAGATTTTCATTATCGCAATCATGTTGATAATAATCTCTTCTTTTTTCATACCATGTTGGACTCCGTATCGAACGCACGCTGGCTACCAGGTCTTCAAAACTATACCCAAGGAACGGGTGCTGCGGTCGCGGGGACCTAAGTTCTCGGCAGTCTAACTCTTTTGTAAGCGCCCCGAATCTTATTGCGTTGCATTCAAATGTAGCATCGCAGGTTATGCGATCATTTTGGAGGTCTTCGAGGAAGTCGTCGATGGCAGAGAGAATCTCCTCAAGTGCCCTACATCGCTCCTCGTTGATTTTATCTACGTAAGAATATGGTTAGAATACCTTCTTTAAGCATGCAAATTTTATGCCAAGTTTATTTCTGGTAGGAGGAAAGGGTTCCTGGTGAGTATTACCAATCACGCCGCCACGGATGGGCAGGTCGAATGTTTCCAGTGGACCTTTGCTAAATCTTATCGCTGTCTGAGTGGCAGCCTTAAATTGGACCTCCTTGCCGAAAACAATCGAGATACAAAGCCACTGTATCAAAGCTCTACCAAAACCTGCATCAAATCCGGAGGACAGCTCGTCAATCCATAAGTTTGTGAATAGTTCCACGGCCTCATGGCATTCCAGATAGTCCACCACTACAACTATCTCGGTTAGCAAGTCGAGGTTGATAGAACGCGGAACCCGACGAGTGTGTCCATGAATGATATTCATCAAGATTAGCACTGCTTCAAGACTACCTTGATCGACCAATTTAAGCTCCACATGGCCCTTGTTCTGGAGAGTTTTGCTTTCACCCATTTGACCCTTCAAAACACGCTTGTAATACGCGCATGCGAGGGTCAGGTGTTTTGATGAAACACGTATCCGTTCTTGGTCCACTGGGGCCCAGTCTGAGTCCACATCGGCGGGAGCAGGGGAGGAGGGATCGCTCACGGATGCCACAGGAGGTAATTGTGATAGTGATGACGTTGGCGACGCCGGTTCCTCGATCACCCGTCGAGCATGAGCCTCATTGTCATCCGGCCGTCTGAAACTAAGCCCTGGGGGAGTAGGTGGAGAGCCCAAATCATCAGGTATATAAAAAGGCCAATTCTGATGAACAATAACAATTTCGACGTCCCCATCAGGGTCCACGTTATGAGTAGGCATGTTTCGATGTTAAAACCAAAAGAGAAAAATATCGACCCGTACGAAGAAAAAATAGAGAGAGGGGAGAGAGACAGAGAGACATCTCCGCAAGAGAAGTCAAAAGAAAGGTCTAAATACTTGGTCACACCCAACCCCAACCCCTCATCCCACACCTCCCTCATTTTCACAAACCCCTACACCGGGGATGCAGACGCCTCAGTTCATCGGCAATCGTTGTTTCCCGACGACAAGGCAGAAGCATTCGGTTTCCTACCCTTGGGTCCCGAGATGTTGTTTCACTGGTCTGAACGATAGGTATTGCGGCGAGGTGCAGGTCTACGCCGCAGTAAGAGCGAGGCTGTAAGGGATGGATGAGGAGTAGGTAGATACAAGGTTAGATGGGTGGCGTAGTTAAAATAAAAAAGGTCGTGGTTGCCAAGTAGGGTCTAACTAATCACATGTTTAGATGTTTCAGATTTGCGAGGACCTTGTTAGATAGCATGCTGAAGGGAGATAGCGAGATAAATGAGGGTGAAAAGAAAGTGTAGTAATCTAGAATTCGTGTTTCATAATTCTATAAGTTGAGGTGTGTTCTACGCATATATCTAGAGTCCCCTTTCAGAACCAAGAGGCATCTAGATGACAAGCCAACTGTCTATGCCATCACTAACCGTAAAAACATCATATTTCACGGTATAGAGGGACAGATGTCTGTTTCCGTTCATAGATCCATCTTCAAAACCTCATCGTTCAGCAAAATAGTGTAGATTTAACCCATGAGATTCGGAATCGTCTATCGCATCTATGATCATCCATCTCAGGCCGCAGGTACCTTGGTGGCCGGGGTTCCACGGCGGATCCCGGATCCCATAAAGGCTAACTGCTAAATTCGTGTGGCTGTATCCTAAGTAGGGCGAAATTGGAGTTGGGAGCAGCTGACGACAATCGAGCTCTTTCGTGAGCGCCCCATATCGTAACGAATTGCACGCATACGTTTTGCTGCAAGCGTACTCATCATTCTTGAAGTTGTTAAGAAGAAGGTTGAGTTCACCGAACAGCATTTTGAGTGAATCATCTCGCGCAGTATTAACAGCCTCTGGTGGGCGCGAAGTTAGTCTCTATGTAATTTATCTTCACAATAGTAAGAGTTATGAAATGCATAGACCTTACTGATGACAGTCTCACGAATAGGAAGGTTAAAAGTTTTTAAGTCGCATCTGCCCTGTTGAATTAACAAGCGGGTAACGATTTCGAATCCAGCGGGTTTTCGGAAGACATCGAAAATGCAGAGCCACCGGAGGAGGGTTGCGGGGCAGCCTTTATACACATGTCCCAGTTTATTTATCCATATGTTTGTGAACGGCTCTACAGCTTCATGGCAGCGGAGGTAATCGACGACAACGGCAATTCTGGTTAACATGATAAGGTCGACTGATTGAGGAACCTGCCGCGAGCGTCCGTGAAAGATGTTCATGATTATTAGCATCGACTCCGGATCCTGATCAACCATCTCAATGCGCATGCGACCGTCGAAACTGTTATAAGAACTTCCGAGCGTCCTGTATCTCAAGTTACACATGAAGTATTCGCTTGCTAGTATCACATGTTTAGAGGAAACCCGGATTCGCACTATGGATGAAGGATCTTCGTGTGCTTCCATGTGAAGTGTACGCGGTGAAGATTCGGCTGATAGTCCTTCCACTGAGATGTCGGCTCCAGTTTCTGATATCGGGTTGTTTCTCTTCCTCTTCTTCCTTTTGGGTTCTTCTCGAGAATAAGGGGTGATATCATCGAGACGTCGGAAGTTCAGTCCAGGTGCATCAGGTGGACACCCCAAGTCATCAGGTATTTCGGGAATAGACCACCCTTCCTTGATAATGATTTCGAGGTCCCCGTCGGGATCCACCTCGTGGATAGGCATGGTGGTTAGGAACGAGTCAATCAGAGGAAGAGGTTAGCAAATTTTTCTAAAAAGCGAAGTTGACCGACAGGGGAGAAACGTTTTCGAATGCTTACCTCTAGCCCTTGTTTCATATATTGCTGCAAGCAGGGCGATGGTAACGTCGGTTCCCGATCCTATCACTAGTCTAAATGATAGGTATCGCGGCGAGGTAAAGGTGAGGCTGTACGAGATGAGAAATAACTAGGTGAGAACCTAGGGTGTGGTGCAAAGTAAGGTGGTGTGGTAAAGTGCTTGCAGGTTCCAAGGCCAGATAGAAGTGAAGTTGGGGTTGCCAGGTAAAACTCAGCCAATCACATGTTGAGAAATCCAGCTCCAAAGTTTGTTAAACGATAACATCAAAGAAAGACGGCCAACCTCGAAATGAAGCCACAAGGGATAGGAACAATTAAGTACATCTCGATTCTATAATACCCATAAAAGAAACCAACATTCACCAACTCACCACACACATACATACAAGCACCAACTCGCAGAATACATAAACAACACTCATATTCAAGAAAATGTTCCCATAATAAAGAGATATACAGAAAAAAAAAAAGGAATAAAAACAAAGAGACGCCACGCAATGCATTGCCAAAGATCTTTCTAGGATGTTTGCAAGACGGGGGAAGAAATGCTACCTATGCAATAACGATGCAATGCCAGGACCTCTGTAATCATCCTCCGGAATAATCTACTACACCTCACCATCCCCTTGTACTCAACCCTTCAACCATTCAATTCCCTCAGATCGGAAAAAAGCAAAGGAAAACGTGTTGCAAGACAGATCCCAGAACCTATGGACAAAAGGAGAAATGGTGATGGGGAAAGGGGGTGAAAAAAAGGGGAATTCAAAATCGCTTGGTACCAGTCTATAAACGAGCGCCCATGCTCGTCTTTTGTTCCAATGAACAAATAAACGAGGATCTGCCCTAAAACGCCAGTTGGATTGGATTGCATCGGGATCGAGGGTATGGTGTGGTAGTCGTGGGTCATGGGTCGTTGGTCGTTGGTGTTAACACAATCGTCGAAGAAGAAAAATCATTCATGATTAGAATTGCTGGAAATGGAATCCGCCGGGGGCGCGTCGTCCTTGGGAGCCGCCCATTCCGCCCATGCCTCCGAAAGGCCCGCCGCCGCCAAAAGATTGACCTCCCATGTTCCCGAAGGGTGAGCCGCCGCCGTGTCCTCCACCACCCATTCCACCAAACATGTTGAAGACTGTTGGACAGTTAGTATATGGCTTGAATCTATGCTGTTTAAGTGGGAAACGTACGCATCTCAGGATCAATCTGAACACCGCCTCCCATACCTCCCATGCCACCCATGCCACCGAAACCGCCTCCGCCGAACATCTCGGATGGATCGATGAGATCTTCTCCGCTGTCGTATCGCGCTCGCTTCCTAAAGAACACGATTATTAGAATTGGCTGGAAATCATCTGCGTCATTTGACTTACTGAGAGTCGCTCAATGTTTCGTGAGCCTCCTGGATCTCTTTGAATCTGTCGGCAGCCTGATCATCGTCTGGGTTCTTGTCGGGATGGTGTACAATGGCCAATTTGCGGTAGGCCTTCTTGATCTCCTGCTCGGTGGCATCTTTGCTGATACCAAGAATCTTGTAATAATCCTTACGTTGTGCCTTCTTCAACTCCAGTTCAGCATTCCGTATCTCCTTTGCGAGACCCGGTTCGGAGGGGTTGATTTCTTGAATAGCCTTTAACTCCCGGACGGCTTCGTCCCAGTCGCCGGACTCTCCCAGGGCTTTCGCCTTTGTCCTCCGTGCTTTAAGGTAAGAAGGGTCTAGTTCAAGAGCGCGTGTGCAGTCAGCGATGGCTGGTTTGAAATTTTTGAGCTGTTTCTGTTAGCGATACCGTATGAGCATTATTTGTTGGGTACAATCATACTCTAATGTTGCATAAGGCTCGGTTCTGGAGAATCTTGGAGTTGGTCCCTTTGTTAGAGGGATCGACTTCCAATGCCTGGGTGTAAGTGTCGACAGCCTCTTTGAAGCGGCCTGCCTTGAACGCGGCATTGCCTTCTTCTTTCATACGATCCAATCTCTGAACCATACGAAGATACTTGACAGCGTCCCGGAAATCTGGATCACAGTTCAAAGCCTGTCGGAAATGCTGAATGGCCTTGTCGTTTTCGCCTTGCGCGTAGAGAACCCGGCCTCGCAATACCAGAGCATCAGGGTCTTGGCTGTTAGCACGTAGTAGAGACATGGCGACATTCTGTGCATCTCCGAGTGAATTAGCGTTACCCATCTTCAGGTATGCCTCGCCCCGCATCAATCTCCACTTCCTTGGTCTATCGACGCCAACTCCCAGCCCTCGTTCCGCCTGATCCAAAGCATGGAGGGCGAGCGAACCGGAGGTTCCCGTTTTCAGGGTTTCCTCTGCCTGCTTGATGTGTTGCAGCATGCTAGTGGCAGGTTGCCTGTCCTTGGCCGAAGCCGGAGGGTTTATTGAGTTCAACACATCAACCGCATCCTGTGGTCGGCCCAGGTTGGTATAGACTCTGGCAAGACGGTGCTGGATCTTTGGATTGTTCGGGTCAAGCTCATCGGCAGTCCTGCAGTCCTCCAAAGCTTCAATGTAGCGGTTGGCAGATATGAGGGCGGCAGCGCGATTGGAGTAGTATGTGGGATTTTTGTCATCGCGCTCAATCGCTGTGAATCATCGTTGTCAGCTTTAAATTCTCAAGACTCATGAAAACAAGGACCGGAGTTAATCAAATAGCCACACTCGGCAAATAAGGCACTCCCACATTTCTAGAAAATTCATACACACCTTTGGAGTACTCCATGATTGCCTTTGCATATTCCTTCGCCTTGAAGAATTTGTTGCCGGCAGCCTTGAAGGCCTCGGCTTCCGAAGTGGGCTGTGCATCTGGCTTTGGAGCAGCAGCCTGCCTCTGGGGAGGAGGACTGGTGTTGAAGCGGTGTGGTGGAGGAACGGGTCCTGCCTCGTTGTCGCCATTCGTCGTGGCAGCGGTGCCGTTCAAGGTGGTGAAGCCCGTTGCAGGGTGTGCAGAGGCGGGCGGAGGGCTTGAAGGCGGCGGAGAAGAAGTGACCTCGCGGTCGACATCCATGGGCTGAGGGGTAGGCTGGTCGCTCATTGCGGACAATTGGGAGAGACGTCTCAGCTCGTCCGGTGGCAGGTTGAGGGGGTGAGAGTCTCGGTCGTAGCGGGAAGAGCGGGAGGTTTTGCTGGAGCGGATGGATGCAGAGCGGCGGTCGCCGTCCTTGGAGAGGCGATGATGGGGTTTTTTCTCGGGCGAGGACGCGGGCGACGAGGCGTGCGAGTATGACGGAGGCCGCGCTGGTCTGTCAGACTTTGTGGGCGAGGAGGGCGCGGAGGAGTCGGCGGGTTTCTTCTGTTTGGCCTTGGTGAAGATTGAAGGAAAAACCATCGCCGTAACACTCGCCGGGCCTATTATTTCTGGGGAACTGGCACAGGAATTTTTTTGCTTGGGTACCTAGGTACAGATAGCAGACGAGCGTGAACCTAAATTGGCGCAAAGACTGGGTGAGCTTTCTTTTCCAAGGGTCTCCCGTTTTGCAGGTGGAATGTTCGAGAAACATACGGTCAGGACGCGGAGGGAGGCTGGGTTGCTCCCTGAACACTCGCGGGCACGGCTGGTCAGGGCTTTATTTTTTTTCCTTTGTTGCTGCTGCTCACTACTCATGCCTGCTGGGCACGCTGGGTATCTGAGTCGCTGGCTGCAACAACAGCAGGGCAGGCCGTAATAATGGGAATAATGGGCAAATCCCTCCAAGACGCTGCGGCGAGCACACTTCCACTCGACTACCGCCGGTCGGTGTGCGCGGTCACTGCACCCCTTCTCAACGTTTCCTCCACCTTCTCCCATAGGTCTCTACCCGCTAACAGGCTCCAGCAGGCGCATATAGGCAATCCGGCCACTTGCAAATGTCCCGGGGCCCGGCAAATCACGATGCAGAAAATGCGATCATCGCCATCTCGTCGTGTGGCTGGTGCATGGATGAATAGGTAGCTTCATGTGAGCGGTGCTGGGAAGGGAAGTATGTTTACCGCGTAAACGCTACAACCCCTCCTCCATCACCACGAGCAAGTCTCTGGGCGCTTGACCAATGCAGAAACGCAGTCGAATTGAATCCAGTAGTTATGTGATGCAATCAGCATAATATATTCCCAGCCGACAGAGTTTTCAGTGCTGCTACTGCTGCTGTTGCTAGCCATCTGCTGCTGGCCACATCCTCTTCTGCTCTATCATCCATGTATCATTAAGAAAATTAACTCTACTGCATTATTGACAATTCCAGCAGGCCGAACCGCCGGCCCATGCCATACCATACCATATCATATCATATTGTCCAGCAATCAATCAATCAATTCAATCAGATCCGCTTCGCCTGGTGATTGTCCCCTTCATCCATCGGTCGCCTTGCTCTGTAGTAACAAACGTGCGATTATTTGTTATTTATACAGATGGATTGTCCTGCGATAGCTTCTCCGCTCCTTCTCTTCTTCCCATTTCCCCCTATCTGCATCTCTCGTCCTGATAAATGGATCAATGACGCTGCTTATCACTATCGCCACGTGATTGGCCCAAGCTCCCACCCGCAAAGCTTCCCGCCCGCGCGCAATCCCCACTCTCTGACTCTGCTGCTGCCACTCTCTGCGCTGCGCTGCGCTGCCCGCTTGCAGCCTCCGGCTTCATCAACCAAAGGCCGCTACGTGAACCCTCCAGCTCTCCAGCACAACCCGGCTCGCTGCCATCATCAACCACCTCATCTCCTCGGGATATCCTGGCTTTGTCCGCACAGGCAGTGGCACTTGTCCAAGATCCATCCTCTCTTCAAAGCCCGCCTTGCTGCCCCTCCAGTCTCCGTGCTTCCTTGCTCGTCAGGCGGACCAGGTGACTTGACGACCGTGAACATCTGTCAGAACACAACTTCAACTTTCTCTCTCTCTCGTCCTCCCGCCAAACTACACATACTTCTTTCTGCATTTTATTTCTTCCGTGGTGCTCCCTGTGCTGATTGCCCAACTCCCTGGTCATTTCCCGCCATGGGACTAGCTTACAACGTGTACCTCAATTCCAACCGCATCTACGGATGCAGGAAATGCAAGACTCATCTTTCGAACCACGACGACATCATCAGTCGGGTGAGTACCCCTGCGTCCCTAAAACTACAATACAATCTCGTAGCTAGCTAACACATCCTACCACTTAGAATTTCCGGGGTCAACATGGCAAAGCCTACCTCTTCGACTCGGTCGTCAACATCACCGAAAGCGAACCAAGCGAACGAAATATGACTACTGGCCGCCACGTCGTCCGCGATATTCATTGCCGGCAGTGCAAGGACACGGTGGGTTGGAAGTATGATAAGGCATACGAGGCATCCGAAAAGTACAAGGAAGGCAAATTCATCCTCGAAGCCGAGCTTCTATGCACCGTCAACTGAACGAAAGACCCTGGTCTGAACATGCTGTAAAAACGCTCAACATGCGACAGTTGGTATATTGGAACGATTCATCACCCCTTTGGCGTCAGATGGGCATTTGGAACAGGAGTTTTGGCAATGAGATTACTTGCGGGGTTTTATCGATGGAATTTTTCGGGATCATATGGAGTTTCTCCCGTGGGTTCAATCATTTTCTATTCTTTTTGGTGATTATTGGTTATGTCGGTGCCATGGCGAGCGATGCAAGACCGACAACTGATTACTTTCAGTATGTGGTGAACAACGAAGTTCATCAAGTGCCTTACGATGATAGCCTGCATCTACTGCATTACTGCTTCATTGAAGCATCCCCCTTAACGGGAATTGGAATACATGCATGTAAAATCTTGAACGATGCATGTACGTGTACGATGTGATCGACAGCATGCGTGAACGATAATGCGCCCCGCAGTACGATAACACGACCTCGGTCGGAAAGATGGGGGCTTCATCTCTTCAATTCTCCCGAGCCTATTTTCAACTTGCAGACAGAAAAGAAATTCCGAGCATCTCGCATTCGGTTTCGCGTTTATTTTACGTCATTTCTACATTGTGCGCGCTGCTATTTATTAGACAATCTTGTCAAACCGATCCAGCTTGACATTTATCCTCACTGCCCCTCGTCTCCAACAACACCACCTAGCAGTTAAGCATTTCGGTACCATGACAGAAGGAACCATGAAAGCTGTGGTCTTCAAAGGCCCTGGTAAAGTCGTTATCGAAGATCGTCCGATTCCTAAGATCCAAGACCCGACGGATATAATTGTAAAAGTAGAAAGGACAGCATTATGTGGAAGGTGATTCATTATTCTTATTTCTTCGTTCATTTTTTCCTCTCTCAGTCTATTGATTCTATATATTTTCTGATACTATTTCCGGAGTCTTTGACTGGAAAAGTATAATAGCTGATGGGTAGGATGTTTGAAGCGAACTACACGTCTTTCGAGGCCACCAAAAAAGTGCCACTGATTTCATTATGGGTCATGAGTTTACGGGATATGTCGATGAGGTTGGAAGTGAGGTCAAGACGCTCCAGAAAGGAGATAGGGTTGTTTCACCATTTACAACGTCCTGGTATGCTCCTCTCGTCCGTTCCCCGCTATTTCTGAATATTGATCTTTTGTGGAATGTGCAGTGGGGCTTGCTTCTACTGCAAGAATAGCTTCTCATCCCGATGTGCAAAGTCCCTACTTTTCGGCTGTCCGATTCTGGATGGTGGACAAGCTCAATACGTACGGCATATCCGTTTCCAACCACGTTTCTTTTATGTGTTGATCGAAATTCCAGGTCCGCGTGCCCTATGCAGAGTCAACCGTCATGAAAGCGCCAGAGGGAATCTCTGACAACGCTTTGGTCCTCATGGCGGATATATTCCCAACGGGTTACTTCGCCGCCCAAAACGCATTCAAAGAACTTACTTCTGAGCAGATTAGCACATCAACCGTGGTTCTCGTCGGCTGCGGACCCGTGGCGCTCTGTGCCCTGCTCAACATCCTCGACTTCAAGCCCAAACATCTGCTCGCTGTTGACTCTATTCCCAGCCGCCTAGCCCTCGCTGAGTCTCTAGGCGCGGAGCCATGGAACTTCCAGACTGATCGAGCAGGGCTGGATAAGCGGGTCAAAGAGCTAACCGAGGGAAGAGGAGCAGATGTTGTGGTGGAGGTGGTGGGGTTGAGTCCAGCGTTGAAGATGGGATTCGAGCTGCTGAGGCCCTGGGGCATCATTAGCAGTGTAGGCGTGCACAATGCGGAGATTCCGTGGAGCGGAGATCAAGCATATGGGAAGAATCTGAGGATCCAGATGGGGAGGTGTCCCGTGAGATCGATATTCCCACAGGCGTTGGAGAAGCTGAAGGCAAAGCAGCATTTACTTGGGTAAGTTTGTCCATCTATTTGTTTTTGCTTGAGTGAGTGTATGGCTCTGAGATTGATGCTGTACCTTGCTTGGATGTTCGCATGTTCCATGGTTGGCTGCATGGGAGCTTTCAGATCATTTGTGGAGAAATGGGACTAATTTAATCAATTTCTCTCGCAGGTTCATGGCCGACAAGATCATGCCGCTGTCAGAGGCGGTGGAGGGATATGAGCTGTTCGACAAGATGAAGGTACAGAAGGTGGTATTTGAAGCGCAAAAGTAGAAGATAAAAGCAAAGTGGTTAGAGAGAAGAGATACAGCTAAATAAGTGTCTACATACATACATACATACATACATCATCAGATCAGAAAGGATGATTCCAAGGTTCTCCACCACCATCAGCCACCGCCCGCGTGGTTGGAGAGCAATAGCAGGCTGCATGGAATTTTCTTTTTGTCAAAAACAACAGGGCGGTTGGGGCGGCATGATTGGCTGAATTTCTGCCGCTGTGGTTTTGTGAACCGAACCCCCGAGCGTTTGAGCTTGGCGGCGGGGGTCAAGGTCCGCCCGCTGGCTGCAACTGCGGTCAAGGTGCGTTTGGAGGTCTGACCGATGATGTCTGGTTGCTTGGAGGGGGCACTGGGGGCACTGGGGGCAGCAGAGAACTGCATCCACCTGCTCTTAGCTAACTGACTGTGCGTGGCGGCGGCCAGCAACTGTGTGTGAACGAACACGAACGCTGGAGAGAACGGCAGCAATGGTGCTGTCTGGCTGCTGGCACACGGCTTGCGCGTCGTGCTTGTTGCCCGTCCAGCAGTCTCGGCCATCCGCAGCAAATGCGCGCAGCAAGCAGAGATGCCCTCGCCGTGGTAGCTAGCAGGTTCAACAAAAAATCAGAACACCGTGCGAGGTTGAGCGCTCACCTTCACACGCGCTCTCCCGCGCTGCTGAATGCCCGCCAAATGCCAAACAAGCAAAGCTCCTGCCCGCTATGCTCAACCGGGGAGGTTCGCTAAAAATGCGACGCAAGTGCCAACCAAACAAAGGGCAGGGCAAGATATTTCCCAAACCGACGTCGTCAGTCAGTCACCACCTCTGGCCTCGCAACCTCCACACAACACCCTCCTCGCCCACGACCTCTCTTCTCTCTCCCTCTCCCTCTCCGCTTCACTGCACCTCTTTCTCTCGCCTCCTCCCCACATCCTCGATCCTCCACCCCCGCCCTTCTCTTCCGCTTCCTCACCGTCTCCATCTTCTTCTCCATCCGCCTCTTGCGCGCCCGCTCCATCTCTCCCCCGCCACTCCCGCTCCCCGATCCTGTAAGTTTTCCCTGCTTCATGCACAACCCGCCCTGCACCCACGTTTCGACGACGCAACAACTAACCTTACCCTCAATGGAGACTCCAATCGCTCGCCAACCTTCCTCTCCTCCTCCTAATCCCCTCCCCTCGATCCTCTACTTCATGTGAGTGCCGCCTTGATTCGCGCCGTGGGACCGCTCCTCGCCTGCCAGCCGTTGCTAACCACTGCATCTGCAGCACACCCTAGTCCATTCATACACCATGTCGGCAGAAGATACCACGCTTGCTACCTCTCAAGATGTCGGTGACCTTTCCTCGTCGTTCAATCGCCTCGGCGCCAGCGACGGCCAGGACGTTGATGTCACGCCGCGCACCGAACAAGAGTATGCCGAAGCGCAGCTCACCCTTCGCGCCATTGTCTCCTCCAAAGAAGCCGGTGTCATCATAGGAAAAGCTGGCAAAAACGTCGCCGACCTCCGCGATGAGACTGGCGTCCGCGCCGGTGTGAGCAAGGTCGTCCCCGGCGTTCACGACCGAGTGCTGTCCGTCACAGGCGCTCTCTCAGGTATTGCGAAAGCATACGGTCTCGTCGCCAAGGGCCTCTTGGAAGGTGCTCCCCAGATGGGCATGGGCGGTCTGCTCCGTGCCGATGGTACTCACCGTAAGTGATCACATCCGTACAATCTACCTTACTTCCAGAGAAATTCCACCTACTCTACATTAACGAATCCGCAACTGTTGATCCCTGATAACTAACATTCCTCTAGCCATTCGCCTTCTCATTTCCCATAATCAGATGGGCACCATCATTGGTCGCCAAGGGCTAAAGATCAAGCAAATACAGGACTTGTCCGGTGTTCGCATGGTCGCACAAAAGGAAATGCTCCCCCAATCAACCGAGCGCGTCGTCGAAGTCCAGGGTTCCCCATCCGGGATCGAGAAAGCCGTCTGGGAGATTGGTAAATGCTTAATTGATGACAGCGAACGTGGCTATGGAACCGTGTTGTATAACCCTGCCGTTCGCGTTCAGCCAGGCGTAGGCCCCTTGACCAACGGCAGCCCTAGCCTTGGAGGAAGCCGCTCCTACAACCGTACTGGACATGGTGCCGACTTTAGCGATGCACCACCCACCTACCAGCGTCGTTCCGGATCCGATGCTGCCAGCCGGCCCCCTCCCCCCACGCACACGGAAGACGGTGAGGAGATGCAAACTCAGAATATTTCTATTCCTTCTGACATGGTTGGCTGCATCATTGGCCGTGGAGGCAGCAAAATCAGCGAAATCCGTAAGAGTTCCGGCGCCCGCATCTCCATCGCGAAGGCCCCTCACGATGAGTCTGGCGAGAGAATGTTCACGATCACTGGAAGCGCCAGCAGCAACGAGAAGGCGCTCTACCTCTTGTATGAGAACTTGGAAGCGGAGAAGATGCGCCGCAGCCAGGCCCAAGATTAAAGCTGGTTCTTCCAGTAGATCTTTACGGAGGTGTTTTCCTAGTACATGGGCGAATCGTGATTAGAAAGGTCAACAGGCTCGCGGCCGTTGCGCAATTGTGGTGCGCTGTGGTGGCCGTTTGAACGGCTTCTCTTCCTTTCCTCGTCGATACGATACCTATAGTCACTCTCGACCCCAGCGTCTCCGACACTCTCAAAAGCGTGTTCCTTTCATCCATAAACCTAACGGCGGCGAGAGGACCGCCCTTTATTTTACTTTTCCTATTTGTTGTTTGCCAATCAGTAAAGATTGAGCGGGTTAATGATTAACGACTTTATGGTTTGATATCCGCGGCCTGTAGGGTTGACGAGGTGGAAAGCCGTCTATACAGGTGCAGCCTTCAAGCTGTGTTGTTTATTTTCTTCCGACTGGATGGGCCTCGTCTAGGAAGCAGACGGACGAGCATGTCATGGTTTACGCTCACTCCCTGACACGATACTCTTACTTCCTCTCCGATCTTGTCCTTTGGCCTCTCACTCCTTCAAATACTCTTCAAAACTCTTTCTCCAAACTCGCCCGTCTCTACCCCCCACCCTTAATCCTCCCTTTACTCATCATCCATCACACCTCAAACCACACCCTGCCCCCTCTTATCTTTGTCGCCCGAATATCTGCACCAGGCAGAGAATTAAAATGGACATGAATTTTTCTTTCTGCCAGCTCAGATGTAGAGTAGCACCCGCGCGGGTGGAACTATTGAATGAATGAAGCTGGATAGTTGTCTTGCCAAAAAAAGCAGTGCTCTGTTGACTCCTTTTGTCAGGTGATTTGGTGTTCAAATCACATTACCTAGGTACGCGATTATGATTGCGATTCATTGGCTTTGACGCGTTTCAAGCGCGCCATGTAGAAGGAACAACACGTTTAAAGTCCCTAATCATCCATTGCAATCCGCACTTTCCCCTATTTTGAAAGAGCTCACAAGATACTAGCATTATACAGTCTGCAGTGACCAGCCAGAGGCAAAAGTCCATATATCATGCACATAATCCTGCAATTACCCACTAACAAACGTACTTCTCTCACCGCAGCTTAGAACTACCCAACCAGTTATCTAGGTGCCGTTTGAGCAACCAGTTACAACGCATGGTTCGAGGCGTGCCGGGAAGCTCCCTCTGTCTGTTCTCTTCCAGTTGTATTCTAAGTGATACCTCTTTCCTTCAATAACCTGGCACCCTTTTTCATTTCCTGTTTAACTTCTCAATCCAACTTTTTACAACTCGATCCCCTCCACATCCTCTCACTATTACCTATCCTTCTAGGAAACTTAAGTGTAACCAGTGAGTATTTTGGCTTTTAATTAATTGACCTTTCAATTGTAAAGTTGTACTCTAATTACTAATACAGGCTATTAGGGACACTGGATAGCGCTTCTACGAAGCTACAGAATTTCCGCTCTAGGAGCTCTATTGACTTTACAGCTTAACTAGCCATGTCACCCCATGCCCAACTCGACCTCGACCTCGAGCTCTTTCGGGCGAAGCTCATTCTAGAATGTCAAGATTTCTGCCCACCACACATTGTGTCGCAGGCTAGAAGACTTCATTATTCAAAAGTCCAACAATCAGCTTGGAGGCCGGACTCCAATAGAGTGACAAAGCCAGCACTAAAGCCAATAGCAAGACATGAAGAACGGCCTAAGACAAAGAGTACATTGGCTCCCTTGGGAAGCCGAGATGACCCAATTGACCTCACTGGCGATACAGACGATATTGCAGTCCCGACAATCCGCAAGGCCAAGAATGAGCGAAAGGATTCAGCACAGTCCCCTCAACTCAATCATGCCCACACCGGAAGACGGACACTAAAGGTAGCGGATTCAAGGGAACAACTACAGGATGTAGCTTATCACCCAGTGCAACTTGCAGAGACAAGGCCCTCTCTTACAGGATACCAAGGGCCATATTCGGTCCCGATCAGATCGACTCTACCACCGAAGAAGAGATACATCATCATGAATGGGGGCACGTGGGACTTTCACGTCGCACAGACAAAGCGTGAGGCAATGGGGTTGTCGAATAATCCGGGAATTGATGCTGGCAAAGGGGTGTGGATATTCTGTAAGTTTTCTACCAAGCTTGTTATCTTATCACTCTTCATATCCCATTTGATATTTGTTCTATTTGCACTTATATCATGGTACTAATTCAATCAAAGTAAACGACTGCATCCACGCCCACATAATGCGTCACATTCAATACGGGATGAAGAATGGGGTGAAAGACCGATTTGAAGACATTCTGGGGGGTTGGGGGAGCAATGGATGGGCATTGGAAGACCTTAAGGTGGGACAGCTGAAGAGAACACTGGACCTGGATGGAGTAGTTTTGGATGGGACACCCATGTATCTGCACTTATGCAAGGCTGTCAGGGTGTTGAGAGTGCGGGAGTGCGGGAGTGCATGATGCAGATGAAAGTAGAGGGAGAGATGCAGGGGAAGAGTGGAGGGGCTGAAGTTGAAGAGGGATATTTCTTATGCTTTTGGTGTGCTACAGGGGAATGGGGAATGGAGTTACGGAGTTATGGAGCACGGCGTCACGGCGTCACGGCGTCACGGCGTGCATGTGGGTGTTTGCTGCATGGTAGGGAAGCTGGTAGGGTAGGATGATTAAGCTTAACCTTTGGAATGATGATCGGTATCCTAGCGATTAACGGTAATAGTGACTGTAATGTATCTGTAATGTATTGCACGTAGGGAAGTACGATGATATCATTATGCATGGCTAAGAATAGGATCGCGAGCGGAAGAACGAGAAGATGGCGACGGCGATGATGATAGGAGGAAGAGTGTTAGGACGAGTGTTGAAACGGTTCGTGAGCATGAGGCTGAAACCAGGGAGCTTGGGCCGTTGGGTGTTTAGCATGTTTGCTAGGGTGTCACCAAGAACGACCACAGGGAACCAGGGGAGCGTTCTTGATGCCACCTCTCATTAATTTATTTTCTTATTCACCTCCCGATTATGCTGATCCATGGGCGTCTCTCTTAAATCCGTCCGCTCTTCCATCCTTTCCTTTTCTTCCTTCCCTCCTTCGCTGCCTTCCTCCCTCTCTTATTTTTTCGTCTTCGCTCTCTCCGTCTTCTACGCCCACCTGCTCGTTCGTTACACCTGGGCCCCGGTCACCCAGCTCGACTATTCCTTCTTCATCCCCTCGACGCCTCTCTTCTTCGCCACCACCTTCAAGACCTTCTTCTTTGCGCCCATGGCTCGCACCAAGTCGCCCGCCATTCGCCGCGAGCCCTCCGATCTCTACAAGCGCACAAACGGCCCCATCGACAAGCACTTCCGCATGAACGGCGCTGCGGACCAGGAGGATGTAATCGATAAAGCGACGGCGCATGCCGTGCACGACCAGAAACAAGCTGGACTTGTGTCGCTGGCTATATGCGTGGGAGGCATCTACGCAAGCTTGTAGGTTTCCAACCACAGCGCAGGAGAAAGGGGATGGATGAACACGTGTGTCGCTGACTCGGGCTTTCTATCGAAAAGTCTATCTTGGGCTTACCTCCAAGAGCGCATAACCACCACCACCTACGGTCCTCCGACCGCCCCGGAACGCTTCCAATACCCCGTCTTCCTCAACACGATCCAGTCTGCCTTCGCCGCCATCACGGGTTACATGTATCTTGTGCTTTCCTCGCCCCGAGATCAGGCCACCTCCGCCCGCAAGATCCCCGCGATATTCCCAACACGCGCAATCCTCTTCCCGCTGCTCCTAATCGCCCTCACCAGCTCCCTTGCTTCGCCCTTTGGATACTCTAGCTTGAAGCACATCGACTATGTCACCTTCATTCTCGCCAAGAGCTGCAAATTGCTCCCCGTCATGTTCCTCCACATTTCTCTCTTCCGCAAGCGATACCCTCTACATAAGTATCTCGTTGTAGCGCTCGTAACCCTCGGTGTCGCAATCTTCACTCTCCACCACCCATCCACGGCGAAGAAAGCAGCCAAAGGATCTAAGGCAGGAAACGGTAGCACGGCATTGGGACTTTTCCTCCTGGGCATCAACCTCCTGTTTGATGGGTTGACAAACACGGTTCAAGACCACATCTTCTCGGCATATAAGCCCTTCTCCGGACCTCAGATGATGTGCGCGCAAAACATTATAAGCACTATCCTTACAGTCGCATACCTGCTTGTTTCGCCCTTTATTGCGAGCACGGGTTTGGGTCCTTGGGTCGGCATGTCAGGCAATGGAGGAGAATTGAGCCAGGCGCTTGAATTTGTGAAGACATACCCTCAGGTGGGATGGGATGTCCTGTCGTTTGCGGCTTGTGGTGCTGTTGGACAAGTTTTCATTTGTAGGTTTCACCTCATCTCACTCGGTGCCAGGAACTTAATACTGACATACCATAGTCCACACCCTCTCCCACTTCTCATCCCTCCTCCTCGTCACCGTCACCGTCACTCGCAAGATGCTCACCATGCTTCTATCTATCGTTCTTTTCGGTCACCAAATCAGTCGCATGCAATGGCTTGGCGTTGGACTCGTCTTTTCTGGCATCGGATTTGAAGGATTCATTGGTAGATTAGAGAAGAAGAGGAAGCTTGAAGAGGCGAAGAAGAAGGCGCAAGAAGTTGGTGAGAAGAAGGAGTTGTAGATATTTAGATTCTAGAAGTTCTTGGTTTTTTCTCGCTTTGGATTGTTTGCATATAGATGGTGTATTTAGGGTTGGGAGGGGTGATGTCGATGCATTCTAGAGGGTGTTTTATGGGTTGTATCGAAAGCATGCATGCATTTAGTTTATTTCAGCTTTCTTTGTGGAATGGAATGGAATGGATCTGACAATCTCATCTTCTTTTTTGATTGTATATATTAGAGTTAACCTTTTTCCCCTCGTTTTGAAATAAATGCATGTTTGATACCGAACCGTATTCGTCTGGATGACTACTTATATATCAACATCACACAATTGATATACGTATTCTTGTCCAGATTCTATTTTCATCCATCTCCACTCTCTCTCATGGATTGACTTTACATAATAAATCTAGAGCTGACCTAGAATACTAGTTTAATTAACTCACCGATTGAACCTCGGAACATCCATCCCGGCCCACACAAACCACACAAATTACCAAAATTCATATCAAAATCTTCATCAACCACTTTAACCCACTCAATGTAATAGTAAGTAAGGGAAGAATGGTGGACAAAAAGGTACATAAATTCATGTAGATCTCGGGATTACTAAGAAAAAGCCCGCTTGGCTCAGTGGTAGAGCGTATCACTAGTACTCTTGTATAAAAAGGAGAACTTCTAACCAAGCATATGATAAGGTCATCAGTTCGATTCTGATAG
>AJFL01000783.1:0-31766 GCA_000467735.1 Rhytidhysteron rufulum CBS 306.38 | reverse complement strand
CAGCAGCAGCAGCAGCAGCGGTAGCAGCAGGCGGCGCCCTCCTCAAACTGCCCATGCGAAATCAACGCCATGGGCCTTTTTGTTTTGCCTTTTCGCTACTGCATGCACAAAGACGTAACGTCGCGACGAGAAACCGACTAGAATTTGCACCTGGGGGCTGCCCGCCAAGCCTCGTTCTATCTGACTTCAGCACAACAGCCGTCCATGGCTAAGACGAAAACGAGCTAAAGGTCCGCCAAGCAGCGTGAGAATTGCTCCTCTTTTTCTGTCTCTGCGCCGCTCCGGCGGAGACAATCTTAATATAGTCATCTTATGACGATCGGCTGGCTATTACGGCGGTTTTGGCTGTGCAGAATCGAGATGGCTGTGGTGGAGGAGGTTGTTGCGGGTTCCAAGGGCATTCGCCGATGGTTGATTGTTGTGTGGATATCGCCAGTCAGGCCAGCATGTGGACGTGCAATTTAGGAGCAACCCAGACATCCCTCATTAATCCGAGATAGATACGGAAAAGTTGGAAGGCTTCGCAAATGCACGCCCACAAGAGTACGGGTAAGATTAACCTCGACATGCGGAGAATGCGCCAGACAGGAGCAGGACCCTCGAGGGTTTGTAGGCTGAGATTTGACATCTCAAGCATGGCCCTTCTGCGCGCGATGACAGCCCTGGAGTGACAGTGGTGGCCGTGGCGGAGGCGTTTGCCGAAACAAGGCTGGGCGGAACTCGCACGGTTTTCGGCATCTCGTCAACCACCCCAACCCATGTGTCCCATTTGTGGAGCTACAGTGCCCTCTTCTGGTTAGATTGCAGCTGGCTGCGGAGGCTTCCTCACTACTGTGAATGCGTATCGTGACGTTTAGAAGACGTGCTCTCTGGGCTATCATGATACATGGCACGCTGATTCAGTAGTGCATCATCTGATTCCTCGATTCATCAGGTTTCAATCTTGCGTGACCAAAGCATTTGCTAGTAAACCGATAGATTTGTCTGTCCAGCTCGACACCAAAATGGCGGAGCGCTTGTAAAGCTATGGACATTCTGCACATTGGATATGAAAAGTAGCGGCCGTGAGCTAAAAGCAAAAAAAAGGGAATATAGGAAAAACGAATGGTTGATAGCCACAAACTCCAGCACTTGGGTATTTTGTGGCGAGAATGGTTAAGTCTGGAGCGAAAGAACAAAATGGTGATGAAAAACGCCAACAACCCCCGTCCTTACATGCAGTATAGTGTACTCTTCCTCTAACACCTATCTGCATGTTCTCGCTGTTCCATAGAGAAGATAAAAAAACACAAAAACCAAGGGAAGAAGGGGAATAAAACGTGTGAAAAGCCCAACTTTTCAAATGCTCCAGTCGTAAATGAGGTACGAGGATATCGAACGCCGTCGATGCATAGCCCGGAAAGAATAACTCCATGTGAACCCTTCATGCAAGAATGCGTGTGTCAATTTGATCGTATCGTGAAGAAAGTCCGACAATCGATCACCTCTTCGACTGTTGTTCGATCGTGACGCTTGACTGAGCGGCTAGTCATCTGCCACCGACGGCAGCTGAGCGTGGTGGTGTCAGTTCCCCTCGACGCTTGGCTTCCTCACGGATCAACATATCGACGTGAGAGGCAGCATCGGTAGTTCTCATGCCTGCCGTGAGGTAGCCGTCTGCGCCTTCGAGTTCCAAGGGAGTGACTGGTCCAGGACTGCCCATTGGGTTGAGACGTGGGCTCAGCGGCTTTGCTCCTGGGACGGATTTGGGCGTTCGAGCAGCAGCGAGCTCTCTTTGGTAGGCGAGGTAAAGCTGTCGCTGGGCTTCAGAGTACTGGCGTTGTTGAGCGAGAGGTGACAGAGGTGCTTGAGGGCTGCTTGGGTTGGTCGCTGGCGTTTGAGCAGCGCTTGACTGCTGAGATGGAAAGTTGGCTGGGTGGAAACGAGGAAGAGATGGTAATCTGAGGGCGCCGGTACTCCCTGAGCTGGACTGCCTGTGGTGAGGGTGAGGAGGCGGTCGGCGTCTGGCTTGGGACGGCATGGCCATGGACTCCATTCTTGGGGAGAGTGGCGAAGTAGCGGACATGTCTGCGGTATGGCTGAAAGAGCAGAGTGACATGTACAAAGGGCAGTGTGGTGGTGGTGATGGTGGTGAGGATTGAGTCAAGAATAAGGCTGATAGTTGGTGTATTTAAAAGACGGCCAACGTTGGGACACCCCTGCGGCGATGTAGTGGTTTTGATTCAGAGGCGAGTGAATGGACCACCATGCAGCAGCGGGAAGCGGGAAAGGGTCCAATATATCTGGCCGCGGCGGGGTGGATGGTCCGAGTCGGGTTAAGAGCAGGTTGTTTCGTAAAGTGACGGGATCTTTTGGTGTAAAAATCGAAGGGGAAAGGTGGGTGTTGATCTTCCGCGGGTGACCTGACCTCTCAGGAATTTCCCTGCCTTCACACGGCGCTCCAGCAGAGCTCTGAGGCGGATCCAGTGGCCTGGGATGCGCTGGGCTGGGATGACTGGGATTGGGAGGGAAGGGCGAAGTGGGAATGCCCGCGACTAACTGACAACGGCGTGCTGGCGGGCGGGACGTGGTTTGACGATGAAAGGGAGCTATATGGGGAAATGTGTGTGGTCGATATGTATCTCGTGCCGCGAAGGGGAGGGACCGGCAGGCTGGAGGAGGGCGGACACTTGAAAGAGGAACGCAGGTGGATAGCAAGTTATAGTGGGTCGGACGAGCCGTGGACAGACAAGGCCAGGAGCAGCAGCACACACTACTTACTGTGAAGTATGAGCAATGAGCAATGAGCAGATGGAAGACGGAGGTTATTATGTATTATTTGCAATCCCACTTTACATTTTATTTACCGCGCCCCGAGCAGCAACCCCAGCATCATGCATGCCGTTAGAGCGCGGTGGGGAAAGCCTGGGACCGTGGACAAAGCCCAGGGAGGGCCGCAATCTAGCATTGATTCTGATTAGCAGCTCTTCTCTCGCCGGGCTAGCTGGTGGTGGATGCTGCTGGATGCTGGTGCTGCTACCTAGGTACTGTTCTTCGGGCGCAGTTTGAATTGGCAAGCGCCCATGACGCACAGCAGCAGAGGTGACTGCAGCAGCACCTGGGCAGGCCGTTGTAGCCGGCGCTTGCCAGGTGGGCTCACGTGCGCCAACCCAACAAGCAGGCCCAAACAGCAGTAGCAGCAGCAGTAGCAGCAGCAATGCGGCTTTGCTCTCGATCGGTTGGCATCCGATCTGCCTTCTGCTTCTGTCCAGTTATTAAACTACGACCAGGCTAGAGAGCGAGAGAGGGAGCGGGAAGTTGCGTTGGGACGTCGAAGGAGTCGGCTATGCTTGTTCATTTGCTCTCGCCCTCGCGCGCTTGCTCTTGCGCTTGCTCTTGGGCGTGTGCTTGGCTCCTTGCTGCTGCTGTTGTTGACTCCTGCTTTCTCCGCCTCGTGCTCCTTCCATCATCTAGCAGCAGCAGCAGCGACGACGACGACGACGACGACTCACTCACGCACTCACATGGCAACGACGGGGGCCCATGACAGCTAGTGGTTACGGGAGACCAATGCACCTCCCAACATCTTCCCCCATGCCACTGTCACCACCTGGGCACTCCCCAGCGCCGCCGCCGCCGTCGCCGCAGCAATAAAGAACCGCGTATTCGATTGCCTGATGCCGTCTCTGCTGCATCTGGTAGACTATTTGGCATCTGGTATCAGCAAAGCAAAACCCATCGACCCTCTCCCTCTTCGCCTGCCCTTGTCCACCTCCGATGCGCACAAGAGCAGAGCAGAGCAGAGCAGCGCAGACAACATTTCGCTTGCACCTGTCGCAGACTGCAGACCCTGAATCCGGCGCAGAGGTGGGGGCGCTGGAGGCCGTGTTGGGGAGGACAAAGTACTACCACATACAAGAATACGGCTCAGAGTCCACCAATACACAACCCAACCTCTCGTCGCCTTACGTACAGGTCCATGGCCACAACCGGCCTAGCAGTAAGCCGTTCGCGCCCCGTATCCCCAACTCCTCTCCTTTCGTCTTATCATGCTATGTATGTACATATGCGCTGAGATGGATGCTGCCGGGCGGATGTGTTTGCTTCCTCTTCCCCGTGTGAACGTGTGCATGTCAACTGTCTTCCCGGCTTTGCCTTGTCTCCTCATTCTGCAAGCTGCAGTTGACTTGCAGGAATGCAACTCTGCATCGCCAGATCTGAGATCCAGACCACCGCCCGATGTCGCTTTCAGCCGTGCCCATAATGTCGCGCGTCCAAAGTCAATAAAGCAGAGGCGAAAAGGAAGAATACGTCCTCCACCACCTCCCTTTTCGCCGCCATATAGAATCTTTGCATTACCTTGGCACCTATATTTCTGCAGCCATCTGCTTTAGGTGAAACATTGCGTCGAGTCCAAGACATCTGCGCTTCAAGTCAATACACCCCACAACCCAAAAACAAAGAATGTAGATCTGCCTCCGGAGGGAGGCACCGGGGCTTCGTAGACCAATCGCGGCACTTATCTTCAGGTGATGCACTTCCATATCGGGTTTCTAGGCTCTCCTTCACCCTTTGCAGCCGACATACCCAAATGTGTCTTCTCCGGGAATAATGAACTTCTCTCGGCTTCATAAAGCATTGCAGGAAACGGCCTGGTTGAATGAAGACGTTATCTTGCCTCCTTCAGCCGTGAGTGAAGGGAGTATGCACTTGCATGTGATTGTGAGCATGAGCTGAACCCCCGGAGATACACCTTATGCTACTTGCATGATCAATCCTGGTTGCTATCTCGAAGGCCGTGACCTATCTCAATGGATGGTTGTGGCTTGTTGAGAGGCTGCCTTCTTGGTATGCAAGTCTTACCCTCCGTCATGCGATCCTGTGGAACATAGGGTCTACCGTGACATGGACAAGGAACCATTATCTTAAGATGCATATAGACACAAGAACCGCACCATCATAAGGTGAGGAATTCCCAAGCATATGGCTGTCGGGACCGAAATGCACACACGGAACCGTTCAATTGGCCTGGGAAAAAGACGGTGAAGGCCATCATGGTGAACTAGTAGTCAAGATCTCGGACGGGTGGCTGCAGTAGTACCTGCATCGGATTTTTCTACGACTCCTACAAACAAAGCCTCGGGCTGATAGCCACCTGCATCGGGCTGGTCCAGTTTCTCTCCAACACTCTATCCTCATCTGGCTCCAAGTTTCTCAAGTGCCCGTGCTCCTTGTTCCTGCCATTCCGCCTTTGATATCCACATGTCCTCCTTGTCCGCCATCTAGACCCCGTTAGAAGCTGTTGGTAAGACCGAATTAGATAAAAAGAACTTACAATGTTTGCAAGCACTGCACCGCCCAAGAATACCATGTGCCGACGTCGGGGAGGATCCTCGATGCGGACTTTGAATTTCTGTACAACACATGTCAGAACGTCTCATCTTAAGAATTGGTTGAAGAAACCCACGTTTAACCTTTCTGGGTTACCTCCCAGGACCCTGGTGAGCCAAAGCTGCTTCAATTCCTTTTCTAATCGACTGGGCAGCCCGGGGTACATGCTACTTCCACCGCTAAGAACGATGGCCTTGTATAAACTGCTCCTGACGTCGACGTCTGCGGCCTGGATGGTGTTGAAAAGGAATTCGGCAATACCAGGTTGTTCGACGTCGACCAAATGTGGCTGGAACAAACATTCGGGAGCTTCAAACCGTTCGCTGCCAACTCGAATGACACGCCCATCTGGGAGGGTGTAAGATTCCACCAAAACCGTTGTGTCTTCGCTGAGGCGCTGGTCTAATTCAAGGTCATAAGAAACATAGCAGAGCTTCTCCTTGATTTGTCGGACGGTTTCAAAGTCGGCGGTCCGATTCAATGCATATCCTCTTCGTAGTAGCAATGCAATGAGATTCCGAGTAACATCTCGACCGGCAACATCCAGTCGACGGGTAAGGTGATTCAACACCGTGCTTTCGTAGACTGGGACAATGTGTGTAACTCCATCTCCCGAATCAACAACCACTCCAGAGGACAAACCCTGCGCGTACAGGGCTAAGACGGCCTGGATCGCAACGTACACACCGCCAAAGCCATACCGCTCAAACATAACCTCACACATTTGTTCCCGGTTCTTCAGTGGGTTCATCGGTGGTTCGGTGAGAAGAATCTTGCGGCCAGTCGGGTCTAAGCGCATTTTCTCGAAGAAAGTGTAGTCCCAAAGATGTTGCATGTCATCCCATCGTTTCACGATACCGTTTTCCATCTAGATTGTAGGACGAGGTCAGAGCCTGGCAGCACTCTAGCTTAAGGGTAATTAAAAGCCATACAGGATACGTGATCTGTAGCAGAGATCGAGCTGCTGCAGCTTCATCACCGCACATTATGTCCTTGACCACAATGTCCGCTCCATCTTTCTCTTCTGATCGGAGGATCGGGCGACCGACTATCGATGGATACTGATGATCTGGGAAGTTCTAGATTTTCGAGGTGTAAGCACAGCATACTCAACAACTTGTAGCAGAGGTCAAACAAACCTGCCCAGCGTAGCCTGCCTTAAGAAACCCAGTACCTCCATCAAGGACTATGCAGCCATTCGTCAGCTGTAGTTTAAAATTATCAGGGAAATACCGTACCTATAGGGACCTCCGCCATGATGAGTTGATTAAGGGTATGGGAAAAGACAGGAAGGATAACGGTCGAAGCAGGATGCTGTTTATTTGTACAGGTCGTGCAGCTGTTTTGGTAGAGGGGCTGGGTTGACGTCCGCAAGTTGCGCTGTGTCCTTGGTGGCCCGTGCACCTATCATAGCTTACCTTGCCTACTTTGTATTCAGGTCTGAAGTGCTTCCCCAACACGTTCTATCATATTAACACCCTCATGTTTCAGCACTAAAGAAGAATCTCACTCCCCCCAGAACAATGTCTGGGAAACAATCCTTTTTCTAGAACGGAATTGCATTGCAATATGGTTTAGAGATGGCGTGTCTCTTCCTAGCCGAAGAAGCCTGTTGATTTCAGGTTGCATAACTCCATCCTAACATCTCCTTCGAATATAGAGATACAGTTTTTTTCAGTATATTAAATAGAGCTAGACATATCGGGGCTCAAAGATACATCCCTTCCAGTGTATAGAATAGACCCTATTAGCTACTATTTATAGACCAAGAGTTTGAAGAAAGTCCAATGTATGAAAATGGAATAATCTCTTTCTCAGAGAAACCGGGAACATTTCTTGAGAATATAATCGAAGTTAAGTTCGAATCCAAAAATTGAGAGTTATTTTGTTGTTCTCCGAATATTGGTTGGGGTCACTCACCCCCATCTGGATTCCACTTTCATCGAGTTTGATACCACGCCAAGACGTAGCCGAAACCTCCGCACACAAATTGAACTTTCGCCCTCCACTTCTTCTTCTCAAGTCCAACATCCACGACAAGAGACCAGGACCGTCAAGATGCCTTTCGTAAGTTGATCCAAATCACTTTTGCATTGCTTTTCGCATGTACAAACTCTTCCTCTTTACTGCCTTCGACATGAAGTGTAACCCCACCAAATTTCTGAGATTTTGAGTGGAGTCTTCGCAAGTTGCTTCGAAATGGGTTGAAGCGTCAATTGCTGACTCTGGGATCTATTACAGTCCAAGCTCGTCAAGAACGACGCGTACTTCTCGTAAGTGATATCCCACCACTCTTTTGCGCTGGCAAGACTGACAGTAGACCAGGCGGTACCAAGTCAAATACAAGCGTCGCCGACAGGGCAAGACCGACTACTATGCCCGTAAGCGGTTGATCACCCAGGCCAAGAACAAGTACAATGCGCCCAAGTACAGGCTCGTTGTCCGATTCACCAACCGCGACATCATTGCCCAGATCGTCACCTCTGAGGTCAATGGCGACAAGGTCTTCCAGGCCGCCTACGGTCACGAATTGAAGCGCTACGGTATCGAGCACGGTCTTACCAACTGGTCTGCTGCCTACGCTGTCGGTCTCCTCCTTGCCCGCCGCACTCTCAAGAAGTTGGAGTTGGACGAGGTCTTCACTGGCGTTGAGGAGGCTGATGGTGAATACACTTTGACCGAGGCTGCTGACGAGGATGGTGAGGAGCGCCGCCCATTCAAGGTCTTCTTGGATGTCGGTCTTGCCCGTACCTCCACTGGTGCCCGTGTCTTCGGTGCCCTCAAGGGTGCTTCCGACGGTGGTCTTTACGTCCCCCACTCCGAGAACCGCTTCCCAGGTTACGACATTGAAACCAAGGAGCTCGATGCCGAGACCCTCCGCAGGTACATCTTCGGTGGTCACGTTGCCGAGTACATGGAGACCCTTGCCGACGATGATGAGGAGCGCTACAAGTCCCAGTTCCAAGGCTACATCGATGACGACATTGAGGCTGATGGTCTTGAGGAGCTCTACGCCGATGCTCACAAGCAGATCCGTGAGGACCCCTTCAAGAAGGCTGACGATGCCGACCAGAAGAAGTCCAAGGAACACTGGAAGCAGGAGTCCCTCAAGTTCAAGAAGAATAAGCTCACCAAGGAGGAGAAGGAGCAGCGCGTCAAGGAGAAGATCGCCGAGCTCAAGAGCAACTAAAAGGTTTTCTTTCTAATGTTTTCTCTTGCTGTTAAAAAGCACAGGGGCCGGCGTCTAGGGATGGATGGGGGATTACCAAGTCTTTAGCGATGTTACGAGAGATCCTTGTGGTCATGCAAGGAGATAACGATCAAGAATGAGAGGACATGTCTCTCAACCCCAATCCAAACCTGAACATTTCCTCATTGCGTGAAGCTCGATGATGATGGCTTGATTGCTGTTGGTGTGTGTGTGCATGCCAAGTGATGTGATGTCGAGCTCTACCTAGGTAGTGGCTGGTTCTGCGCCACGACAAAGCAAGCGCAGCAGGTACCCAACAGAAAATCTGAGATTGTGAAAAATTGAAGATATGAAGTTAGGACATGGTTGGTCAGCGGGCAGCCTAAGGGTGTTTGGTGCACAGTAAGCCCGCCGCTACAGCAGCCGGACGCGAATCGAAGGCCGACTGTGTCTAGTCCAAGCACCCTGATTGAGAATGGAGACGGTACAGTGTCAGACGGATGCAGCGCACACTTTATTCAGCCAAGGGGGGCGACGGGGATTGGGATTCTGGAAGGTCCCTCAGCCGGATCACTATTGACTACGGAGTATGATAATTGTGATTATGATAGAGGCTTTGCACATGCTGCTATTTGCTCTTTTCTAATCAGCGCCCCCCTGCCCCTCGTCGCAGAAAAATAGAAAAAGGCAGAGCGATAGACAGGAGAGCGGCAGGCCACAGTGCACAAGGAAGCGTGCGTGAAAGTGAGGCCGCACCGGATTTGCGGTTCCTTTGATTTACATCATTCTGGCCGGGGTCCTGGGCCTTGCGCTGCACGGCTCACTCCACTATTCGACATAACGAAATACGTCGTGACACCCCCCAACGACCGGTCCTGTGCATCTATCGCACTTTGGCAGATATTATTTCTATTCTTTCTCCTGTCAGCTTCTCGCGACACGCTGCGCCCCGTCCTCTGCACCCCCTAGGCCTCTACCAATCCCCGGATTCCTGTCTTTATTTTTAATCTGGCTCCTCTTCAGCCCTCTGCTCACTCCGACAGCAGCCAGTCTTCCGGCGCTCGCCTCGGCCCCGCAGACAATCGCATACCAGCTGCCTCGACCAATTCTTCAGTCGCGAATGGCGCTCAGAATATAGCTGGACAATCCAACCCGCCTCGCCCGGCCGTCATGGAGGACATCCATGGTGTAGATGTTTCCTGGCTTCATCATTCAAACAGAGGTGAGTCTTCCCGCATCCACGGCACCGCTGCAAACACTGGACTCGGTTTCGGACAATGTAGCAATCATGTCTAACTTAATGCTAATACACTGATGTAGATCACTACCACCGTCAACAAGCTCCCACTTCGCCAGGTCTTCCCAAAGACACGCCACCGCGAACCTCTGCCCATGGCGGCCACCCTCCAGAGCAACACTCTCCTCCTCAGCCTTCACCAGCTGCCGTTTCGACGCCCACTGTCACGAAAACCCCGACCAAACGACCTACTATACTAAGCCGATCGAGTTCTGGTAAAGATGGGACCCTGCCTCCTCCCGAGTCGAAGGCGCCTTCTCGACGGAATTCGTGGTTAAACAGTATAAGCTCCAAGTTCTCCTCGACCCAAAATGCGCATGGGAGTCCTCAAACGGTTCCAGGTCAGACTCCAACAACGAACGGTGTGAATGGTGGTCATGCAAATGCACAGAATGGAGTGGCGACCGGTCCACATTCCACAGCTGGGGCCGGAAGTGAGGAGGAAGTTCAACATTTGGAGCCCTATGTCCCTCAACATCCAAAAACCTCATTCATATCAAATGCTCTCCGGCGGTTATCATCCGGTTCGCAAGCGACCTCCTTTGGCAGAGTGGTCGGCCATGGGGGCATGTGCCCAAGGAAAGTCATGAATGTGGATCCTAACCGCGATAGATGTTTGGTCCCTGAGCTCGACCAGAACAAGCTTAGACGGGTGGCATTTTGCGTCGATGTGGAGATCGCGGGTGGTCCACGTTACAAAGACGAAGGGGACACGGACGAGAAAAAGAAAAAGAAGAAGGATAAAAAGCTAAAGGAACGCGGCGAGGGCGAAGCGCTCAAGCATCCGGAAGCTGTCACAGAGGAGAAGGAGAGTACTGGCGTTGTCTCTGTCAGTAACGAGGTTGTGGGCAATGAGGAGGCCCCTAATCCTGAAGGCACAGTTGTCGACGAGGAGAAAGTCAGTAGGAAAAAAGAGAAAAAGAAAAAGTCAGAAGCAGAGCGGAAAGAGAGGAAAGAGAAGAGACGACGAAAGGCCGAAGAGAATGGTTCCATTCCTCTGGAGCTTACTCGAGATGAGGACGAAGACAGCCCACCAGAGAAAACTTCTGCTGCTGAAGCGATCCAAGGACAAGCACAAGCATCAGCGCCCGCGCCCGCGCCAGCACCCCGTGCGCAAGATCGCCCGACAACGGACCCATTGCGAATATACCGGCGATGCTGTCAGCTTCGGGAAACTCCAATCCTCAAACGCATTAGCGACCAACTCGCGGCACCAACAAGCTGTGCGGTTGCTTCGCCGGGCGTTGTGACAAGTCTGGATCTCACAGGATCAAGATTACAACTTGCCGACATCTTTACTTTGGGAGACTGGCTGGCTGTCGTGCCTGTAAAGAAACTATTCCTTGAGGATGCTGATTTGAATGATGAGAAGCTCCGCATCATCCTTGCCGGTTTGTTGGCTGCCAAGATCCCCGAGGGCCCCAGAAAGCGTTCTTCCCATCATGAGTCTAGCATCGCCAATGGGCACGCAAAGGTTGAGGAGCGGTCTGGGATTGTGCAAAAGCTCGTCCTCAAGAACAACCCAAAACTCACCCAGGAAGGTTGGAGACATATCAGCTTGTTCATTTATATGTGCAAGTCAATCAAAGCTCTTGACCTCTCCATGATACCGTTTCCTCCGTTCCAACCAACACCGCAACAAAATACCACGCCCAAGGCACATGGGCACTATGGACATCATAGTCCGACTCCACCCAAATCAGCACCTCCCGTAGATGTTTCAGACATTCTATGCAAGGCCATCTCTGAACGCCTGGCCGGTCCACACCTTGAAGAGTTGACCATGGCTGAGTGTTCGCTCAGCACGCAGCATATCCGAAAGATCATTGACGGAGTGACCGTGAGCGGTGTTCAGAGACTCAGTCTCGCAAATAACGACATTGATAGTGAAGCGCTTGACTATATTCTGCAATACATTCGGTCTGGTGTTTGCCTTGGAATTGATCTCGGTGGAAATGACCTCCGTGATCATATCGATCGTCTCTGCGAGAGTCTCACTGAACAGTCTCACCTCTGGGCGTTAAGTATTGCAGATTGTAATCTTACACCGGAGTCCCTGAAGCCACTTTTCCCTGCTTTGGTTAGAATGCCAGATGCCCGCTTCCTCGATCTTTCCCACAACAGCCTGCTCTTCAAATTGGCTCAGCCTACGACATTGTCTTTGATGCGAAAATACCTCCCACAACTCAAGGGGCTCAAGAGACTGCATCTCGTCGATACATCCATGGGCTCTGCAGATGCAATAGGTCTAGCTGAAGTGCTTCCAGAGTGTTCTCAACTCGCCCATCTCAACATACTTGAGAACCCGGAAATTACTGCTCTTACAAAAGCGTCGGATGAAAGCAGTCAGGAAGAGGCTTGCGCCTTGTATGCTTCTTTGATGGTGGCTTGCAGGGTATCTCAAACTCTCATCTGTATCGATATAGATGTTCCTGGCTCCGAAGCCAGTGAGCTTGTTCGAGCCTTGGCAAAACAAATCGTTGCATACTGTTTGCGTAATATGGAGCGTATATCAGAGGTCCCTGAACTTCAGGGCACCGAGAAAGAAGTTCCTGTTCCAGAGGTAATTGCCCATCTTGTGGGTCACGCTGAAGGCGGAGAATGCAGCGACGACGACACAGAGGCGCCAGATGATGACTATATTGTTGGCGGTACCGGGGTTGTCAAGGCCCTTAATTATTGCTTGTTGCAAAAAGTCTCTGAAATGCGCAGATCTTCCGTTGGTACAAGTGGCACAACTACACCACGTAGTTATATTGGTCTCGACCATGGCGAAGCCGCAAAAGCGAAAGCAATGTCCAAGAATCTTCTAGCCAGTGCACGTAATATTCGCTCACGTATGCAACCTGCCTTGGTCCGAGAGGCACGAGCAGGAAACGACAACGCTTATCGTAAGTTTCTCACACTGCTATGTCAACTATTCCGGATTTTTAAACTAACCCTTCACCTAGGTCGCCTTCTTTTCCTTGATCATACCCTCCAGGGAATGATACAACGCTTCGAGGCCGAATATCCGGATTGCCGAGTAAATGCATCACAGCCAATGGATGCCGCATCTACACATTCCTCAGCTACGAGTACATCGCCTCCAGCATCAACCGCACCAAATTTTACAACAAGTCCTTCGGACTTTGCCATACACGATTCGGATGAGGACGAGCCCAAGGCATTACGATCAAGACACAACTCAGATGTATCACTTGCTTCAAGGGCCTTGTCCTTGGAGGAAGGACGGATACATAGACTTGGACAACGCGTCCGGGCGGATATTCTTCAAGCAACCTCGTCTCGGCCCTCATCATCATCGTCAAACAAACCGTCCGGTCTAAAGTCAGAACCAGACCCGAGCCACTTTGACACAGGACGTATTGTTGATGACCATGAACTTCCCAGCCATCTTGCTGCACTCCGCCAGAAACTTGAAGCGTACTCAGGTGAGGAATTGAGGCATATGACTGAGACGGAAGGCTGGAAAGAAATGTTCAACTCCATATCTCAAAATGCGGAAGAACTCCGAAGGTTAGAACAAGAGAATCCAGAAGAGTTCAGGGCATTCAGGGAATCACAGATTGCAGCACTGAAGAACGCGCAATCCGGGCCGCAGAACGAACTTGCCATGAAACTGAAGGCAGTCGTGGAAAATGAGAAGGATGACGTTGCTGTCGAAGATTAGACATACTGGATGAATGTATACTCGCAGTCTCCGTTTTCGGATACCTCATTTTTTCTGTTTTTGGATATTAGCATATCATATTTCTTTCTCTTTTTGCATAACGCAAAGCATGCTCCATTTCAGGGGAATCTCATGCACTTTTTTTCCTTAGGTTTTTGTTTGGTGTTAACGTGTTACTGCGATTTTGGCCTCGGCCTTGGAATGATGGCGGCTACTTCTTTAAGGAAGAATCGGATAGGCAAGGACAAAAGCCGGCGTTGTATGTGGTTGGTTTAACAGTCTTTACAGGATAAAGGACTTCTGGATTGGCAAGCCTCTTTTTTTTTGTTCTTATACCTAACATATTTTTGTTGTTTTCTTACTTTTTTTATAATGCGCTTTTTTCCCAGCTATTTCAATCGACTATGTAAAGCTTGGACGGAATGGGGGTGAAGGGGAAGTTGTGTATATTGAGTATGTTGAATGTTTTAAATAGTATTGGAGATGATTATGAAGCTATTCAATAAGAATAGCTTCTTCCTGTTACCTAGGTAGTCTTAAGACTGGTTAGCAAGAATATGTAAAGACTTGACACTTCGTTAACAGAAAGATGATAGTCTTTTCGTCTCATCGTGCTGTGTTGGGAAAGCGTCCTGTCGTGCGCTCTTGCCTGCGCTAGTCCCGCTTCAGTCATGCAAGGCTCAAGACCTCCATGTTTACACCCTTCAAACCATCACCATCAATTCTTTCGCTCACTCTCGTAGTAATATTCTTCACTTTACAAAACGTTTCGGGCTCAGCATAGCAACGCCCCAAGCACTCGTTTTGCATCACCGCAGCAAATCGTCATGATGCGCAAGATTCATGTACTCCGCCACCAGAAGCTTCTATTCCTGGGCTACAAGGAACAAATGATATCTAGACCATTCGCCAGGTCTCAAAACACGCAAGCAAATAAGCCTCAACCCAAACCACCGTCCAAACCCCAACAAACACACCCGTCTGAGCCTCAGCCCTCGCAAACGTCCAAACCAAAGCAAAGAAAAATACCTTATTTATGGTTCATCCTCGGAGGCATCAGTTTCGACGCCATCTATATAGGGTATCTCGACTATTACCTGGCCCGCATCGGTGATCGGCTATGGAATAGTCTCTACGATGATATACACGAAAACCACGAAAGTGTGAGTCTGATTATAGACTCGAGCATCCATGCATCTATTCATCCCTCCAATCCACCCTTATATCACACAATCACCCCTCAATCACCCCTCAATCCCTTGAACCGAACACAACTGACTAACCTCACCATGGGTAAAAAGAAAGTCAAACACGTAAGATGGTTAAGTAAAAACATGCTCGAGCATATAAAATCCCATTGGGGACGTTCCCCAGAAGTCAGAGCTCGGCTCGTGGAACGGAGGAAGGAGTTGATTCGTTTGCAGTGGAAGGAACACGTTCTTTTTGAGAAGCTTTTTAAGAAGAGGTGGCCGTGGCATCGGCAGAATGGGTCTGCGGGGTCGGGCCCTGGGGTTAGGAATAGGGATTTAGGGAGTGTGGAAAGGGGGTCTGGAGATGGTGGGAAGGGTGAGGGGAAACGTGCTGTGGAATCTCCTGGTGGTGCTTCGAGCGTGATTGGGAAGGTCAAGGAGGTCAAGGAGGGGGGCTTGGTTAAGAGGGAGGAGGAAATAGGAGGAGAGAATTCAGCTAAGGAGGAGGGGGGGGAGGAGGAGAAGGATGAAAAGGATGAGAAGGAGGAGAAGGAGGAGAAAGAGGAATGAGGACTAGACCGTCGTTTATTAATTAAGAAGATACCATAGAAACGCCATCGTATGTTTTAGATTTCACACCTCTAAACTCTCAATATCAACACTCTTCCTCCCACTTAACCCCCACCCCAATCCAAACCTCCCCACCCCACCCAGAAAAGCCACAGAGGCCACCGATAGATTCCCAGCATCAAACCCGAACCTTCCATCCATACTAAGCATCTTTCCATCAAAAACAAACTCAATCTCCGACGTCCCATTCTGAACCAAACTCTCCCCATCATCTAAATACAACCTCCCCCTCGCCTTCCCATCCCTCCCAGGCGCGACCCAAATCTCGAAATCTTGCTTCCGTAGCTCTGCCGTCGTGTTCGCGCTTTTGATCCTCAAGAGAACGATACTACCGCCTCGAATGAAAAGCGGGATAGATGAGAAACTGATGTTAGAGAGATGAAGCGTGGAACCGGATGTATTAACTTGTTTCTGGGTATAGAAATCGTAGAAGATGTCGGAGGAGGCAGAGGCGGAGGGGAAATATATATCTACATCCGTAGCCTCGGGTTTCATAACCGGTGTAACCATGATACTAGGACCGTAAAAGAACTGAGTTTCTAGACCGTGGGTGTTGGGGTCGGAGGGATATTGCATCCAGAGTGGTGAGAGCATCGGTGTTCCTGTGACGCTTTGCTCATGCAGTGCTGTGTATATGTAATCGAGCAGTCTATACCGGATATCAATCGCCTTCCTTGCTGCTTCAGCTACACTCTTCCACCGATACGCTTCCTGCGATATCGCACCAGCGACGTTATGGTTTCGATAGAAAGGGTAGAATGCTCCTAGCATAGTCCATCGTGCACATAGCTTCTCAGTCGCATCACCCAGGAACCCGCAGACATCAGCACCGACCATGGGGATTTGGAAAAATGATACGAATTGTAGGAGGTGCCGGATAGAGATCCGATATTGTTCCCAGGAGGAGACGTTGTCGCCGAGCCAGTGACCGACGTGGTGACCGGCGCCGAGGAAGGTGCTCCGGGTTATTATCATGGGACGTTTTGTTGGACGGCGGGATAGCATGGCGTGCCGGGAGGTTGTGGACATCATTGTGCCGTAGCTTTTTGGGGGGAATGTTAGGTGAGGAGGTGGATGAGGGTAATGGGTGTAGGGACTTACAGATTGTGAGTGTCGTATTCGACGTAGCCGCCGCTATGAACGACCGTGGTGTTAGCTGTTTTATTACTTAGGGAACCTGCGAGGCTATTGATTTTGTAGGGTGGATCTATCAAATTTCGTCTTGGAAGACCTATCTTCTTCCCAACATCTCGTGTTCGTAACACACCATGTGACGAAGACCATGACGCGTGATTCTGCTCTTGATACATAATCATAGCGCTAAGATCATTACAAGGCCAATTACAGAAATTCGAAGGTTCGTTCATATCGATCCAAAGAGCGTCGATATCAACACCGCTATCTGGATCGAAGAAGTCGGCGAATTCTTGAGTCCAGTAGTTTTGAGTGTTGGGGTGGAACCAGTCTGGGTAGGCTGTTATGCCGGGCCAGACTTGGCCTTTGTAGATGGAACCGTTGGTGTTTTTGAGGAAGATGTCGGCGGTGATGCCGTGGTTGAAGGCAGTGTAGTTTTGGTAGGCGACGGCTGGAGTGGAGGTTAGTGGTGCGGAAATGATGGAGATGAATGGGAAGCTGACCTGGATCAACCATGACGATGTAATGTTGATTCTTAGCGTGAAGATTATCTACAAGTGCCCGAATTTTATTAAGAGGGAAGTTGTTAGGGTCGAGAGTGAAGACTTTGAATTGATCCATATAATCCTAGAGGTACCACTTCATCAGTATCCCAATATCAATCAAGTATAAGCTCACTTACAATATCAGTCCACATAGTCTCCAAAGGAATATTCGCCTTAGAATAGTTCGCCACAACCTCAGCCACTTCATCCACACTCTTATACCCAAACCGACACTGATGAAACCCAAACCCCCAATACGGCATCATAGCTGCTTTCTCAGAGACCTCACTGAACTGTCTCGCGACATCAAAAGGTTCTGGACCCGCTAGGAAGTATAAATCTATTACACCACCTAGAACATTGTATTCTAGATATTGACCAGAGGTGTTGTCCTTGTTGATCTTGATATCCATCCCATTACTATTCAATAATACCACACCATGACTCGCGTTACTTTGACTTCGATACTCATAGTAAACGGGATGGTCTCCGTATAGATTTGTACCAGGTGGAACAGCGCCAGCATCTCGGTTCCAAAGGGTGCGGGTGTAATTGGTTGTTGGGAGTTTCAATGAATCTGTATGTTCTCCTAGACCATACAAGACAGGGTTCTCCGGAAGCGAGGTTCTAAAGCCAAGGTATTGAGACTCGAAAATAATGTTGGTTGTATTGGTGTTGAAGATGATTTCTTTTGTATCTCTGCGGGATAGCAATAAGGAAAATGGCTTGGATGTGAGTGAAACCTGAAGTAGGGAGCCGGATTCATCCACTGAGCCTCCTGGACGAGGTATAATAATTTCTGGAACTTGATAGACTTGTTCATCTGCGTCGTATATTATGACGTGAACACGTGATTCTGTCACGATTTAGTTCAAAAGAGTTTGAAGGTGAATGTTTAAGAGATTACCGGTTTGATAATCGGCACGAAACTTGAGCTCTTTCAAGTCCTCTCCGTATAAATTACAAGCCGTACCCGCCAAGGTTAGATCAGCCGTGATACTATTTTGGCCATATTGGATGTTGCTAGCAACGTAACCAGGACAATTCTCGATCGATTTAGAAAGAGACGAAGCTGAGAAAATCCATGGAACGATAGACAAGAACGAAAAGAACAACTTTGGAAAAAGGTACATATTCGAAGATATACGGTCGAAATCCACAGTGAATACATTTTGGACGTAGTTCGGGAGCCATCGCGAATACATATATTGTTCTACATGGTGCGCTTAGTCCTTGCAATATAGAGGACGCCTCAGAACCAGAACCTAGGAAATTCTAAAGGCTCACGTATTGTACATATCGACGGGTCATCCATGTTGTGTAAATGAAAACCCTTTGCCGCTAGAATAGGAAGGTTGATGTTGTACGTTTAAATGAAAATGAGAGGTGAAATGGCGGAACATGTTTGATCCGAGACAATCGTGGAGCTAATCAGGAAGCGTGAAAGGGCCCTTTGTGTCCTCATGACGCATACATGTCAGTTGCACCGTATCGCACTGTGAGTAATTAACTGCATAGGTATGCGCCCCTTCATTTCGATGCATACACGAAGGTAGCGAAACATTACACTGCATGAATCTTTCCCGCGAGCTGAGCATTAACCAACTTCATCTGCCAAGACATCTAACTGTTGTCTATTCATTTGAGAGACACCAAATATTTCTGCCAATTATATGTAGATATCTTTCTCTGTAAGCAGACTTGCAGATTCATCGGTAGCATCCATCTACACGTCCCGAAACCCCTGAGTTCCTTGACGCTCCTGACTCGTATTGGTGCTATTCCTCCTTCCAACCTCCCGAACGATCTTCAACAGCTGTACCAGGGACTCCATCGGAGCATGACCGTGTCCGGTACCTATGAATTCGCCCCGTTGTTCTCCAGGCTGCAAATCACGGCGTAAGGTTTGTATAACGATCAAGGTAGCATGCCATCGTCCACCGGAGTGACATGATTCGTAGAATTCGTTTTGGATAAGATAGCGACCCGGAAACTGAGGCCAAAGTAGAGCGGCAATTGCTGGGTACAAGTTAAAACATGTACCAAAAGAATAGTTGCAGTCTTCTTCTGGGGAATAGTAATAGACACACCTTTGATTTGACGACAACGATAGTTATAATGGAGTTGTGTGATTAGGCCAGCGGGTTGAGACAGAGAAAGTGGTAGTTGATCTGTAAGGAAGCCCCGGTACGTTTTTCGGAAGTAGTCTAAGTCGTGGACATGTTTAATGCATAAAGTAGATAGGCTCTGTTCAGACATGTTGAGAAATACTGAGGTTTCAATCGAGTGGGGATCGTCCAATTAATGAAAAAAAAAAATCATCATGGGCTTGCTAACCGGGATTTTAAAGATATCCATGATGAGTGTTTGGTGGAAGAACAGTTGATCGTGAGACAAAGGAAATGTTCTAAGAACTGACTCAAACGCGTAGATGCCAAATGTCTGAGTTGTCAGACTAACATCCGCACCGACCTGGAGTATATTAGGAACCGTCTAGGAATTGACTTAGAACGAAGCAGACGAGAAAAAAATGAGAATATAGAAGGGTTGGATATGTTTTGAAATTTTGATTCTAAGGCGTATGAGCTCTTCGACGTTGAGGCGAAGGCTTCATGGATCGTTTTAATGATGTTTCGTCAACGTTGACATATACTCTTGAAACGCCCCTTGTTGAAATACGAAATGGGTATCGTTGAGTAACCTGTTCCAGTAAACGCCAAATGAAAATGCATATTCAAGCCTACGTTGTTGAAGTAGGCTTATGCAAATCTGCCATAGATAGGCTTTGCTCTCCTTTAAAATCATGCTTTCTTCTCAGCACCATACCCACCCTTACCTTCATGATTTTCATATGTCTTGCCCTGTGTTCTGATTCCGTTCCTTGGGCCTCTCTCGTCTAAATCCTCTTGCAGCCACTTAAGGACCAGCTCTCCCAATTGGCTGTTTCCAGTGACGATTCTGGTACCTGGCTCAGGTTCAACAGATAGGTCTTGCATGCTGCCCCACTTCTTGACCTTTCCAAGCGACATGTGAACCAAGTGTGTGGGCCATGTTGCCAGATTATCCAAGATATGCGTGGCGTACACGATGGTGCACGGTCTCGTCTCAGTCTCGCGTTTCAAAAACGAGAGGAAGTTGGATCGTGACAGCAAATCTAAATCCACGGTAATCTCGTCTAGAAGCAGGATTGTCCACGGCCTCAGCAATCCCATAGCGAGTTGTACTCTCCGCCTTTCACCATCAGAAACGGCATGCATGCGCCACCTCAAATCGATATCGAGGATTCGAACTAATTCATCTCGTCGTTCGGAATAGTAGTCTCCGCCAACGGAAGACAGTAGGGTGGGGACATCGATATCGGTTCGGACGATGGGATTGAGCACCCACTCAAGACCGAGGTAGGTAACACCTTCGAGGCCTGTCTTGAAGGGGTCGACGCCGGCGATGGAGACGGATCCGGCGGGGGCCATACGTTTACCGGAGAGAAGACGAAGAAGGGTGGTCTTGCCTGCACCGTTGGCTGAAAAATGGGTGTCAGCTAAGACGCAATGGCAAGATTAAAGTACAATTTTAGATATAACTTACCTCCTATCAACAGCGTCCTGCTTCCCGGAGGAAGACTGAGCACGACATCCTTCAATCCGCTCGATCCGTCCGGAAATGCGTAGCTGAGGTTGGAGACGTCGATTGACGGTGCGACGGCCTTCTTCGCGCTTTCAGTAGACATACTAGAAAAGATTTGGAGGTGTTGCCCAGCGAGCGAAAGAGAGGAACGAGGGCCGACATATTTATAGTTTGTGGAGTCATGTATAGGACGATGATGATAGCGGCAGAAAAACGGGGCGCTAGACATTAAACGGAAGGCGGACAGCGAGTGCAGGGTGCAAGCGACTTCGGCAGTTCATCACCAACCACCAACCTCTGGTCTGACTCTTTTCCTTTCACAATCTCCGAAGTCCTTGCGCATGATACGGACACTGAGGCATTTCGCAACTTCTCGCTCTAGGATGGCTGGAGCGCCATCGAGGCCCCTGGTGGCCATCGTGGGCTCTACAGGAACTGGAAAGTCGGAAGTAAGTCGGTTAATCCGATGAGGAAATTCCTACGGCTTCTGGACAGTGTGGAGACTGATCACAGTAGATATAGCTTGCTGTAGAAATAGCGAGGAGATTCAATGGCGAAGTCATTAATGGGGATGCGATGCAATTATATCACGGCTTGCCTATCATTACAAATAAAATTACCCCTGAGGAGACCAAGGGCGTCCCTCATCATCTTCTGGGCCGTATAGGCTTTGAAGAGCAGACGTGGACTGTAGGCAAGTTTGTCAAGGAGTCGTTAGAGATTATAGACCAGATACGGTCAAGGAACAAGCTCCCTATTCTCGTGGGCGGTACGCACTACTACACGCAGTCTTTGATATTCGAAGATGCCATTGCGAACGAACTAGCCCAGACGGAGGACACCCAAAAGTTTCCGATACTCAAAGAGCCAACGGAGGTTATTCTAGAGAAGCTCAAAGAAGTAGACCCTGTTATGGCAGCGCGCTGGCATCCTAATGATCGCCGAAAGATTCAGCGCTCTTTGCAAATATATCTTCGAACCGGCAGGCCTGCCTCCAAAGTGTATGAAGACCAGCACCTGAACCGGCAGATATCGACTGCCCCAGAAGGTACTGATGATGATTTTGGGAAAGGGATGCGATTCCCGACCTTGTTACTTTGGGTTCACGCATCTAGGGAGGTCCTCCATAAAAGATGTGATAATCGAATCTTCAAAATGTTAGACAAGGGACTCTTTTCAGAGATCGCAGACCTAGAAGCCTTTCGCAAGTCCCACGAAGGATCTACAGGAGAACCAGTAGATTTGACACGGGGAATCTGGCCGTCAATAGGCTACAAAGAGTTCCTTGGTTATTTGGAAGCTCTCAATGACCCGACCATGTCCACGCAAGACCTAGAGAAGGCAAAGACAGCAGGCATTGAGAAGATGCAGGCTGCGACGCGTCAATATGCAGGCAGTCAAGTCCGTTGGATCCGCATCAAGCTTCTCAATGCCCTTAAAAATGCAAACCAGACAAATAGAATGTTCTTGTTCGACAGCTCCGACTTGGACCATTGGGAAGATAATGTAATTACTCCCGCAACCAAAATTACACAGCGGTTCCTCTCCGGTGAAGCACTTCCCTTGCCAGCCGAGTTGTCTGATGCGGCACAAGAAATGCTCACACCTAAACGAGAATACGATTTATCTCAACGTCGGGATCTTTGGCACAGGAAGACCTGTGAACTTTGTGGGACCACCTGTGTTACGGAAGTCGATTGGGAAAGGCACATCAAGAGCTCAAGGCATAGAAGAGTCCTTAAAAAGAAACAAAAGGGCCTGGGTCGCTTTCGGTCTATTTTGGATGAAAATTGTAATAATAATCCGGTCGAATCTTCGGCCGATTCGAACAACTCTTATGACCCTAAAGAGGATGGAAAATAAAATGAAACGTTAAATAGAAACATGAAAAGCTGGTTTTAAAAATTCACACATACTAAAATTTTGTGTAGCTCATGTCTGCAAAGCTGATTCACATATTTATGCTGCTTTTTATCTCTACGTAGCCATTGTAAGGACAATACGAGGATGAATAAGGAACAAAATAGAAATTAGAGGAAATGGACGAAAGCACGAGATTTTGACATTCTGAGGCTAAGCGATCGAAGATCAAGTGCAAAACCGGCGAATAGTGAAGAGGCAAATAGTCAATACTTGCATAAATCCCTCAAGGCAATACTTGTGTGTAACCAATATACAAGCAGAATAGAATCGTGACTTCATAAAATCTAAACCATAATCGCCCAAAATCCTGATCACTTACGCGAACTCCGTACCAGAAAGCCTGAACCCACATTTACAAGAATTTCGAATTGAAGTCTAAATACACCAATCATGCCATCTCTTTAGTCACTAGGGTTTATGTGAGTTTTTCTGAGGCTTAGAGGTTGCGGCGTTCCACTACTAGGTGTCTGTGCCGCGGCTTGCCGTGGAGTTCCTAATCCGCTGAAGGGACTTACGGCACCGCTAGGAGGTACGGGAATTTGAATATCCTCGGGACTGCTGGGGACAATTTTCTCTGGTAGATCAGGGATGTGAATTCGTTTGGCGACGTTGTTGTAGGAGGATGGGATGATCTCGATGATTTCATCACGTGGGAATTCGAGCTTGGGGATGTCGGCTGCATTGCAAGCCATCAGATAGCCGTAGAGTACGCGGAGCACAGACTCATGCGCAATGATGAGAAGGTCGTTGTTTTCACGTTCCAATTCGAGGATGATAGGTTCCATGCGGACGGCAAGGTCGTGATATGACTAAAGAAGCAGTTAGTTGAAAGACTCCTCGTGACAAAAATAGTACGGGGTTGATGCTGTCCGTACCTCTGCCCTTGGATAGCGGTGGTGGTAAGGGTCCGCTTCATGCTTTGCTACTTCCTCGGGAAACTTTTCGCGAATCTTCTTCTCCGACATCTTTTCACACACTCCAGGATTTAGCTGACTCATTTGAGATCGTTGCCTCACACGGTAGCCCAGAGACCCAAGATAGTCCGAAGTCTCCACAGTACGTCGGCGTGTCGAAGTCCATATAGTTAGAGGCTTGAGCGCAGCATCCGTCGCGCCTTCTGCTACCATTTTTTGTTTCTCCTCTTCCCGGTGTTTTAAAAGAATATCACCCATCTTTTTAGCATAGTCCTGCCCTTCTGCAGATAGTGATGCATCTGCTTTGTAGGAGTCCTCTTCTCGCGTGGTTCCAGCTCTTGCAAAATATGTCTGTCGAGTTTTGATGTGCAGATTGAGAAGGTAAAACACAATACGCTGTGACAAATAACCAAAGGCACAGTTGTTTACCAAGACTCTTTCTCCAGCATTGATTAATTTGATCCAGTGCAGATCCGGTTCTTCCATGGTTTCGAAATGTGGTATCCTTGAGTTGATTCGCGCAAGGTAATCTGCAATGGCATCATCGTCGTTCCATCCTTGGTAATCAGGTGATGAGATTTTGACTCTGCGCACATTCTCCTGGATGATCCGTTCGTCCGTGCAGTGCGATTCAATGAATAACGTCTGAATACCATGCTTGGCGAACTCTTTGGCTAGTGCTTTCCGTCCGATGGAGAGGGCGTTGACGGCATCGTAAATGGCGATCTGGCCGTTTTCATGTTCGAGGAAGTGGAAAATGTCCTCTCGGCATTTTTTCAATATCTTGTTTCTTAGCAGAACAGACGGAGGAGAGGCGTTCATAAAGAAGTAGTCGTCCGGAACATCCTTGTCCGGACCTAGGGTTGCTCTCCGGTAGTCTCCCAGGTGGAAGATGTGGGTTTTGACACCCAGCCATCGCAGGTAACGTGCTACCGCAACAGAAATATGGGTCTTTCCTCTGGCAGGAAGGCCGACGGTTGCAATCACAATGCGTCCAGAGTGGAAAAGTCGGCCGGATTCAGTAGAGTACAGCTGGGCCGGGGCCATGTGCTCCTTTTCGGGGAGGTCATGGATGGCGTCGACAAGGGTACTCGACCTCCGCCTGAAGCGGGGCGAGTTTGCGTAGATTTCTGCGGTTCTGTGATTTGAAGATTAGAATTTACAGATCGAAGCGCCCGCCGGAGCGTATACACGTCTGCTGGTACACGAAGGGAGGGCGCTCTCGGGTATCACGTACAAGAGGGTATCCATGGCGAGCGCTTAACGCCGGGTCAGCGCAGAAGCAGCAAGGAAAAAAAGGAAGGAAAGCTGGAGGGATGCAGAGTAGGTGAGAGAAGGCTGAAGAAGATGGGAGGTATTTATAGTGGTCTCTGAACGTGGAGAGATATATGGCCCTGCCGCCGAAGAAGAAGCGTTGCCGGAATGAAGTCAGGCTTTCAGATGTCACGAATCCCAACAAACGGCGCTCGGGGGAAGCCGTGCAGGTTGGCAGAGAGGCAGCACGCGGCGAGGGCGGAGACGGTGGTTTATGTGTCGCGCGGGCGGGAGAGGGAGCCTGCGGGCATTCACAGGAGCGCAGGAGGCCACAAAAAAGCAAAAGGGCTTCGGTGGTGGCATGTTAATGTCATAGTCCAGGGCAGATCTGCGAGACTGCATTCGGCCCGCCCGCCCTCTCCAGCTCGCCCCGGCACGTGACCTCTCCCTCTGTCAGCCCGTCTCTTGGCTTGGCTCGCTCGCTGCGATGGATCCCTCAGAAAAAGTCAGTGGCCAGCAAGCTTCGCCGTCATCTCCATCTCGTCCATTATTCATTCACCCCTCCTCCCTCTCTCCCACCCCCATCCGTCTGCTGCAGACATCCCCCTCTTGGCCCGCCTGGAATTCTCTCTTCCTGAAGCTAGAAAAAAGGTTCGTAGCTTTGCGTGCACCCGGTCGATTTTCCCTTGCCCGCCATGGCCGTCGACGCAAAGACCCAGGCCGCCGCCTTGAACTTCTTCACCCACAATGCGCTCGCCGTCAAGCTGCACGACGTATATTCGGCATTCCACGAGCGGAGAGAGGCATTAGGGCTCACCAATCCCGGCACCGTTGAGAACATTGCGAAAGAAGTGCAGCGAGATGTCTTCACCAACAACCTTTCTTTCTCGGGTCTCCGAGCAGATCTCACAAAAGCCTTCAGCGTAGCTCCCTTGTTCCAGGTATCACATGCACTGTCAATGGGCTCAGAGGGCCAGCCTCCCTACACATATGCCGCCATGTACGGATCGCCAAAGGTTAGTACAGCTTTTTGATAAGCAATTGGAGCTTCCCTCCACCGACGCCAGGCGCAGTCGCTTAAGAAATTCAGGTCTTTCTTCAAGCCAACATCGACAACGAATTTCAACTCTCCGGCCGCTTCAACTACCGATGGACTCGCCAATTCGTCACCAAGACCAGCGCCCAGCTCGCTCCCGGTCCTGGTGCCATGTTCTCCATCGAGCACGACTACACCGGCGCGGATTTCTCTGCAAGCTTGAAGGCAATCAATCCTTCCATACTTGATGGAGGAATCACCGGTGTCGTAATGGCGAGCTACCTCCAGTCAGTCACGCCGAACCTAGCTCTCGGTCTCGAGACCATTTGGAATCGCCAGGCGATGGTTTACGGCCCCGAGACGGTTATTTCATATGCCGCGAGGTACAAGGGAACGGACTGGATTGCAAGCGCGCAGTTGCTTGCGCAAGGCGGTGTCCAGGCCTCATATTGGAGGAGACTGACGGAGAAGGTGGAAGCTGGTGTCGACCTCAACCTTCAATTCGCAGGGCTCGGCGCTGCGGCCAACCCATTCGCTCCTCCAAGAAAGGAAGGTCTTGCAACCATTGGTGCCAAATATGATTTCAGATCCGCTTTCGGCCCATCCTCCTTCAGAGCGCAATTGGATAGCCAGGGTAAGATTGCTGCTTTATTGGAGAAGAGAGTGTTCCCTCCAGTGCAAGTGACCTTCTCTGGCGAGATCGACCACCCCAAGGTACGTCCATTGAACTAACTACTAATTACATTGACCACATTCTGATTCATCTCTTGTAGAACAAAGCCAAGCTCGGATTGGCCATCTCAATAGAGGCCATGGACCAGGAAGTAATGGAACAACAAGAGAAGGTTGCTGCTGCGACCAGTGAAAACCAGCCTTCCATTCCATTCTAGAAAAGTCACCGCTCGTAGTTGAACCTCGATCACGGAGTTCCGCCTGTACACCATACATCTTCTCTTCGCTGTATTACCAGATTCTTGGTTTGGCGGCGCACGATAGCCGCAATAAAAAAAAATTTATATGCCGCTTTTCCTCTTCCTCTCTCCAAACATGGCGGTGTTGGTCGACTTGGGTATTTGCGCCATTAGACTCCGGGGGTCCTTTTTTGCTTTATTTTTAGTCATGGTGTGCGACACGCATTTCCTATAATTTAATGGGCCACACGAGTCGTTTCGGAATGACATGAGGCAATCAGGTATGAATGGGTTAAACGTAGTAGTTGGTCGTCTAGGCTATGGCATTGAATGCGTAGGAGCCTGTAGCCCAGGGCGTGTAAATATAGCATGCAAAACAAACTTATTTCACTCCACTTTGACTTTCATCATTTCGTCTATGACGTGGTTTCGCATCGGAAAAAAAATTGTCATTTGAAAAGAGTCGAGAAATCTAAGGTACTGAGATCCATAGAATTGTCGCACAAAATACCCCTCAGACTAACCCTGTCGAGCACATACTGATCAGTATAGAAAGTGTGTTATATCTTATAGATTTTAGTCTGGTACATTTCGAATTGGTATATGCTGAATATACTATTCATTGAACCTCGTATTTATTGCGAATGGTTAGATCGCTCCAGACTTAAACGAGTTTACTTACATCGTATTATTTTAGCTAAATTGATTTGAAGGCGGGTGCTCCTTAGGTGGTGTGCTGCATATGAGGCTAAGATCAGGCTTTCAGACATGATGGGCATTTGTGATTTATGATGGTTGAAATTGAGGAAAGATATATTGAAATAGATGAGAGCGTGAAAACGACTTAAAGAAAAAGTGGGAGATAGAGTGAGGAAGGTTACAAAATCGTTTCAAAGAGTATACGCACGCTGCAGACAATATAGGAAACTACGGATTGAGTTGAGTGGGACTTTTTGATTAGTTTCAATACGGCATCCTCTTCGTGCACATTAGAACAGTCATGCATGGCTCGATTGATAGAGAGAAGATCAACCACCGTGAAGAGTGGAGACAAAAATTATGGTATCATTCTTCTGGAGCTCATATTGATCTTCACCCTCGAGCTCCCAGTCGGCTTCGTTAATCAATACAAGAATCCCAGGGCGCCTTTAAGGAGTTAGTACTAAAGTTGGAGTCATCAAGGGATAACTTAGACACATACACTGAACCGTCGAGAACGAACAAGTCCTTTCTTGGATCTTTAATGACGTTGTCGCATAGATGTCGAACGAGGAAAGCAACATTCGACGGCGAGCCAGATTCGTCTTTCGCGGGCAGTGAAAGATTATGTTTTCTTTCATTGGAGAAGAGCATTTCGAGCCCCCCACTACACGGTCATTAGAATTTCAGGCTTGTGAATACGGTTTTTGAGATGCTTACGTGAACTCCACCATCACCGGGATAGATCCTTCATCTTTGGATTCTGACATTTGCACTAAGGAAATATAATCCAGGTCGAATGTGGAGGAGTGACGGAACTTGACTCTTTGCGATGAGGTTGATAAAATCCTAATCTAGTCCCAAGACGGAAACGTACGCGAGCACTAGCGCGAATCGGCTTTTTTTGGGCTGAGGTTGCAGTCATGCTTCATCATTCTCAGCACAGGCCTTGCGCGCTCGAGATGTTGCTGAAAATGGACGTGACTTTAGAACATATATCGATAGGCGGAAACAGGCATCCTTCTGCCGCAGACTGGGATACGAATGGATCTGGTTTGCTGGCGTTTGGGGCCGAGAATTGTATAGCACTGTGGGATCCATTGGTACAAATTTTCTAATACCCATTAGATATTCAAGTCTAGAATGTGTGTTAACAGAGCATAGGACGAAGGCCTCCGCGGCGTGAAGACCCTTTTAAGCGGTCATATAAAGACCGTCAATGTAGTCAAATTCTTTCCAACAGGTCCTTCGAGGCCTTCTATCCTATTGACCGGATCTGTAGATCAGACCTTAAGAATATGGAGAAGAAAGGAACAGTCGAAGATCGACTTCGAACCTTTAAAAACTGTCTCAGAGCATCAAGGACCGATCATTCACATTGCTGTCTTGCCAGGATCTGACGTATTCGTCACTGGTGCATCTGATGGGACCATCAAGACCTGGAAATTAATACACGATGCCGAATTTACTGAAGTTAATATAGAGGTACTACAAACATTAAAACTTACCCCAACTTATTTCCCAATGAGTCTGGCCCTTGCGCAACTGGATGATTCTTCGCTCATTCTGGCGGCTGGCGGAACGAAAACATTCATTCAGATATATGTTTCGCGAGATAGCCAATTTCAGATTGCCGCAACTCTTACTGGCCACGAGGGATGGATACGCTCCCTTACATTCACTAGAGAGCTCGTCGAAGGAGAAAGCGATCTCCTTTTGGCCTCATCAAGTCAAGACAAGTACATAAGACTTTGGCGGGTTCATCAAGGCGAAGAGTTACCAGCTGTTAGTAATGCCATCAACGACCCGGCTTTAGGCGTATTGGGTAAGTCCTTGTCGAACAAAGCGCACCGTATTGAGTCTGCCTCGTCAAAATATTCCATCACTTTCGAAGCTCTCTTGTTGGGACATGAGGATTGGATCTACACGACATCATGGCGTCATAAAGATAAAAAATTGCAACTCCTGTCGACTTCGGAAGACAACTCCCTCGCAATATGGGAGCCTGATCCAGTATCCGGGGTCTGGATTTGTATCACGCGACTTGGAGAAATCAGCTCTCAGAAAGGGTCTACAACTGCCACAGGTAGCGCCGGAGGATTCTGGATAGGTCTTTGGTCGCCGGATGGTACCACTGTAGTTTCTCTTGGGAGGACAGGAAGCTGGAGAATGTGGACGTATTCACCTGAAAAGGATATGTGGTGTCAGCAAGTCGCGATAACTGGACATATTCGACAGGTTCAAAGCATCTGCTGGTCGAAGGACGGCTCATATCTCTTATCAACCAGTTCGGATCAGACGACAAGGCTCTATGCAGAATGGAAGCGCGATGATAAGAGCTCATGGCATGAATTCTCCAGACCTCAAATACATGGCTACGACCTAAACTGCATCGATTCAATCACCACTTCTCAGTTCATTTCGGGAGCAGATGAGAAATTACTTCGAGTCTTTGACGAACCACGGGGCGTTGCGGGAATGCTCGACAAACTTTGCAGAATTGAGACTACTTCCGCTAGTGCATTACCAGACGCTGCAAATATCCCTGTACTGGGTCTATCTAATAAGGCAATTCAGGCAGTGGGAGACGATGAACCTACTGCGAACGGAGAGGAAGATGAGAGGGAAGCATCTGACCCGGCATCCGTTGTGCGAAAGTCAACTCTTGACCTTGATCATCCACCGTTTGAAGACCACTTGTCTCGTCACCTCCTTTGGCCAGAGACTGAGAAGCTGTATGGTCATGGATATGAAATTTCTGCTGTAGCCACGAGCAAGGATGGCAAAATTGTTGCAACAGCATGTCGCGCAAGTTCTATCGACCATGCGGTCATTCGTCTATACGATACGAAAGAATGGCTAGAGATCAAGCCTCCGCTTACTGCCCATTCACTGACTGTCACGAGCCTGGAATTCTCTCACGACGATCGTTATTTACTGAGTGTAGGAAGAGATAGGCAATGGGCATTGTTTGAATGTTCAAGCGAATCGGAAAATACGTACACTCTCGTTGCATCGAATCCCAAAGGTCACTCCAGAATGATTTTGGATGCATCCTGGGCACCTCAAACCTCTGAGAGAATATTTGCTACAGCGGGACGAGATAAAACGGTCAAGATATGGCAGTTCAGCGGCACAGAAGCGATTTGCAAGTCTACAATTGCTGCATCCGCACCAGTCACTGCTGTATCTTTCCTTCCACACATGGTTCAAGGCAAATTGGTTTTGGCTTATGGATTGGAAAATGGGATAATTGGTATTTCTACGATTGATCTTTCGGATTTGGATAAGAACGAGGTCATCGTTCTCGATCAAACGATTAGTCCCGTTAAGACCATTAATCAACTGACTTGGAGAAATTCGTTGGCTAAAACTTCCGGCGATGCAGTTCCAGTAGAGCAACTAGCTGTGGCCAGCGAAGACAACTCCGTACGGATATATCGATTCGGACAGGTTGTAAGCAGTTGAGTCTGGCTTTGATATGTGCGGGCGGGCTGGATGTTCTACTGGAAATTTTCCTAGGCTTTAGATCTTAGTTAGGGAAGGACAAGGATAAAGCTTTTTATGCGTTAACTAAAAGTTCCATGATATAATGACGATAGCATATAGAGTCTCCTTTTCAAGCTGATTGAAACTATACGAGTGTGTGTTCTGGTTTGGCTAATACTCGTTTGTTGCGGAATTATGATGAATTGAGCTATCATAAAGGAACAGATCAAATGGAGTATTGACCCCATACGGCTAGTAAGTACATGTCAGCCATGTACTTTGTAAACACTATTTATACATCGACCTATCTTTTTTGAATCTTTCATACAGCACGATTTTCATGTTGTCTTCACAATTGTCATGGTTGGTAGCTCGAGAAATGTTTAACTTCGTGAGTGTATGTGCGTTTTGTGACGGGGCCAGATGCGATCAAGACTTTCATATATCAAGACAGATATGGCATCTTTAAACCCACGGCATTAGTTTACCTCTTCTGTGAATGCTCATACTGCTCCGATCCAACTTCTGATCATGAAAATATATGATGTTGCTGTCTGGTCTTGGTGACACGCGCCTCCGCATGTCGGGTGGCGAATATCACCACAACGCGAACACAAATACCAAACACGCAACAACCTCTAAATATTTCTCCAAATGAGGTCAAAAAAAAAACCCGTCTCTAGACGTGCTATAGACCCTAAAACTAAAACTTAACCTTCTCACCTTCCCCAGCTCCCCAAAAAAAAGTACAAAAATTTAGCAAAAAACCACTAGCTCATATGCCGTCTACGCCCCCTAAAGGACTCGAACCATATGCATCATTATGGGGAAAACCGTCGAGTGCCGGTAACCGAACTTGAAGTCGCCACTAGATAAATCTCATGGAC
>AJFL01000782.1:0-10714 GCA_000467735.1 Rhytidhysteron rufulum CBS 306.38 | reverse complement strand
AAATTATTTTATAAAAATAAAACTTAAATAATTTAATTAACTAAATAAGCCTTACGTACGCGTATAGTCTAGGAGGGCTTTTCTACCGGTGCATAGGATATTACATCGGGGCTGATTAGCCGTGTATTTTACCGGTTGTGTCCACATGTGCCTGAGGCAGCAATGGTTGGAAGGAGCCTTGGAGCCTTGGAGCCTTGGAAGCGCTTCATAACACGGTCACGAGACAACGTGAGCCCAAAAAAAAAAAAAAAATGACAGGAAATTAAATCAATGTTTACTGACATGAGTCACGTGATTCGCGACTCATGCACACAGAGCCCATTCATGCCAAGACATTGTATCTTTTTCCATCCAAAAGATGGCCCATCCCAAATTCTTGCTTAGAGGGGGGAAATATATCTGTGCTTGTCTGTCAAGCCCGTCACGTGTAGATTTTGAGAGATCTTCACGCTCCCCGAACCTCTTGGTACGCAAAGCATGCCGAAACATGGTTTGAATGTGATTCCAGGATCGACCCGCCGGAATTTCATCAGTTCAGTCCACGGTTGTCGCGGATGCACCTCTGCGTCCATGGGTCGAACATTAGGCACTCTGCATCTCGCACATCTGGCCACCACATCTAATTCCTTGTTACCTCCCAGCCTGATACTCTTCCACTGGTCCTCGTCCCAGGCAGTGACCCCCTCCACGACAATATTAGGTCGAAACCTCGTGATTTCGATGTTGAGATCGTCTGATTTCTTCAATCGTTCATTCAGGTCCGCTAGACTCTTCTCGCTTGCAACTAATACAGGCATGAGATCTGCAAAGCAAGTAGATGCTGCACGTCCTAACAACCTCTTCGTCGCATTGCCAACTAATATGCGAGGTTCCTCGGAAACGGGGGGCTTGTAGACTAGGCGAACCTCCTGTTCGAAGAAGTCATTGAAAGGGGTGGTCATGCTGGAGGAGAAGCAGTACGCCGGTGTAGTAGTGCTCCAGATTGTTGCTGGTATGACCTCTGTATTGCTCTGTAACCATTCTCGACTAGGATGTGCTGGAATAGTGAAGCTTAAATCTCTTTTAGTGGTATTGAGTCTCACTGAAAGCGAATCCTCCTCAGCGTTGTACGAGGGTTGTATTAAGGCCATTTTGGAGAGATTGCGGATCGTTAGAAAATTATAGTTTGGATATGATACCCACATCCATTGGCGATCCAAGTCTAGCCCAGTAGTAAGAAGCCGGGCGGTTGGAACAGGGATACCAGCACATGACTTGATTGGATAGATGAATATGCTTTTAATTGGGGTTGGCGGAGGGAGTGGAAGACTGGGGTCTCTACTGAATCGAGTGCAAAGGACGTACGTGATGATCGGAAGCAGGAATACGGTTAAGATGATAGCGGCTTGATGATTTTGCGAGAGTGTCATGATGAAATATTTAGCTAGCGAGAAGTCGGTAAGACGCCGTGAGGATATGTAGAATTTATAAGGAGCATTTACCTAGGTATAAATCCTGGAATGTAGTCTTACAAAGCGGCTTATGATACAGAGCCCGGTCTGGATGAAAATATTTTCGATTGTCCTTCTTTGTAATGTCGGCCAGTGATGACAGATGCGTGGATGCCGTAACGGCAGATCTTCGCGGTAAGAGTGCCAAGTTAACGAAGTGAAAACTACCAATTAGAGAACATAAATGCACTTACGGAGTCGTGACCGGTCAAGCGAGACTTGCCTAGGTACGGTCGCATTTTTAAATGTAGCATATAAGCTGTTGAGGTAGACTTCATGCCCCAAGCCAGAGCTGTTTGGGGGTTCCGGTGTATCGAATGACTTGTTTGAGAGTAAGGTTGTTAGCAAGAACAGGTTTCACAAGATGATCTTGATGTAGTGAGACGGGTAGGTCACAAATAACGAAATATCATCCGGATAAGGATAGGTATAAGTGTTGCAGGATTTGCATGATTGAAAGGAATTAGAAAAGGGGTATAGGTGGGGTGTGCATTGGTGGGTCGAAAGAGTTGAGAACTAGGAGTCGAAGGTCGGGAGAATAATTGCCTGCATGCCCATCAACAAGGTGCAACTCAATACCGGTGATCATCTACAGAGCATGGCATTAAACATGGATTAAATTTTCTTCGGAGCTCATTCATCCATTGGCATTATCCGACCACCACCCTTTCTATTACAATACTCTTACGACTTCACAGGCCCAAAAAAGTTACAGGGCCTCCAATGTCTAAACAAACAAGGAACGATTGAAAGAGTGATTAATTGACCCACATGCCGGCATTACATACGTCAAGATGTCAAACATCGTGAGGTCTCTAGGACGGAGAGGAGGGAATCTCGTCAGAGCTCATAAGCCGATGACATGGGAAAGATGAGGAGGAATACACTCCTCGGGCTACCGGGTCCAGCCGGCGTGCCGTTAATCACTTTTCACTAATGTCAAATTCCAAAGCGTGGGATATGACAGACAGGAAGACATGGCCAAGAAAGAAATCACAGGGGAATGGAAGTATAGAGGCGCTACTACCTCCCTCAACCCCAGCTGCTCTCGTCCTCCCACTGACTAACAGTATGTCGAGAAGGATGATGAGAGCGTCTCCTCTCACTGACCTGGGATAGCCTGTCAGTGTCTTTTGGGGGTGGCGGGGGTGGTTGTGCATGAGAGGAAGCACGCCTGCTGGGTATCGAAACTAGCCTGGGCACCCATTTATGCGGAACAGAGGTCGGGGTACTCTGTAAATAAGGTGGCTGTGTGGATCTATTATATGATAGCCCGTTATCGAAATGTGGCATTGTATTGCTCAAATTCGAATTGTAGTTCGTATAATCTGCGGGTTGCTCAAACCCAACAAGAGAGGAGTTTGTGAGGAAAGACTGGTCAGGCCAAGGTTGAGCCTGAGGCTGATGGAAATTGCTGGGCAATGTTTGTGGGTAATTGTTTGTCGGAAATCCGTAGTTGAGATCATTGCTAGAAGCCGTAGGTTTTGGAACGGCGTCCGGAACCATCCATTGAGACTGCGAAAAGGCTTGGGTGGATTCCAAAGGATCAATATCCATAGACATGGGCATGGTTCTTTCGGAGCTCAAACAATTAGCTTCGGCTTCATCAGTCACCGCATCTGTTGTGTTGATGATTTCGTTCTTTGGTTCGATGACAGCCAAATCGTAGAGTTGCTGCACTAATTTTTGTACGTCGAATACACGCATATCCCACTGCGTCTCCAAGGAATACCGTAAACGATGACATTTCTTCGAGTCCCACGTGAACCGCGGCCAATCCTTGGAATTCTCACCGTGTCTTTGTGTGATGAAGGCTTTCCAGGCATCGGAAATCTCGGGCTTCTTCAAAAGGCCCAGAATAACATTGGTAAATTCCCATTTGACTTCGCCATCCTCAAAATGAGATGCAATGTGATCACACCGTTCTTCCCAAGAAGTCAATAACCGTTGACAGTGACCACATCCCCACGCATCCTTCAAATGCATTATTCGTTCCGCCTTCTTCACACATGGTGATGGTTTTCTGGTGTTGCCTTGTCCATTTTCCTTGGGTTGTTTGCAATCCTCGCAATTGTGTAATTTAAAATGATGCTCCCTAAATCGTTTTCCGGCATTGAAAATCTGTTCGCAAATCTCGCACCGCCATGTTTTCCTTTGCTCATGAAATTCCTCTTCATGCGCCTTCCAGTATGGTTTTGATTTCAGCCGCTTGTCGCAAAAGGTGCAGGCGAAATTCTTCGCAGATGTAGTGGAAACGGCTTGGGATAATCGGGAAGCCTGAGATAATCGCGAAGCTGAACTGTAGCTGGAAAAAGTGGTGTCTGTCGAGGCAATTGACGAACGTGGATCCGAAAACACGCTTTGTACCCTACTAGAGGGGAGACTGAGATACGAAGAGCGACTTCCAAGTGTGGAGAATGAAGATCGATCTTATTATTAGTCAGTAAGCGCCGCGGTTAGACGGTGACACGAATGGACGTACCACAGCTACGAGCAGCCTCGAGTAAGTGGAAAATCTGCTCGTCATCCAAGTGCTTCAAACCGTTAATATGATTTATTACCTCCGGGGTAAGTTGGGCGTTATTTGAGGGAAGAGGAGAGGGAGAAGGGGTCTCCACGCCCAAGGGCGTAGAGGCCTGAAGACTGCGACGGGGCCGCTTCGCGCCGTGGAAAGACTGTGAAGGAGTGCCGGAGAGGAATTGGAGTTCGTCGGACTCCATGTTCATAGGTGGTGGCGCGTGGGCGTGAAGGGCATGCCGGAGCCGGAGCGCGAGCAGACGGGAGGGAGCAGCAGAGGCGGCCCAGGCAGGAGAGCAAGAGTGAAAGGTGAGGATGTCGAGACTCGAGGACGTGATTGATGTTTGACGAGACAGGCAAATCAGCTATCGAAGTCGAAAGGAGATGGGCTAGCTGCGAAGTAATTAGCGAGCGGATTAAGGGTGCGAGCTTGGATCTCAGGCTGTCAAGAAACGTCAAGTAGGCGTGCCTACTGCCCGATGCTAGTATCCTGGGTGGTGGTGCGGGATCGTCTTGTTTTGCGATGGATTCGTTTCAATCAACCTCCCGATGGAACCCTGGCCGGCGTCTGCTTGGCAAATGCACGTCGTCTTAGCTCGTTACAGCCCCGTGCGCAGGGCTGTGTATATTTAGCCATTTGCCTGCGAGCACGCTGTTTGGTCGCCGCCGCTACTAAGCCTTCTGGTGCTGCCGCTGCTGGTGGATGGTGCTGCTGCTGCTGGCTGTCGTGTGTGTTTCGTCGACTCGCGCGCATCCACCAAGAGCACCACCAGCAGCTCTCTTTCTCAGAGACCTCTCTAGGGCTCCTATCTCTCCTGGTAACTCTCTCTGTGCTCATCCAGATGCCGTCGTCCCCGCGGCCAACAACCACCCGCACCAACAACGTCCGCAACAAATCATGCGCGTTGCAGCACGTTGTCGTCCATGTATGTATGTACGCACCGCAACCACCCAGCTACCCACCCCGGGGCGCATCCTCATCGCATGCCCATCGCAGCCCCATGCCCTTGGAGCCGAAGGGAACACACACGCGCCAGCAGAAAGAAAACGGGCGAGGTTCAGATTCCGACCCCGACCGAGATGATGCATTACAGCAGCGCCCTGGCTGGCCCGGCCCGTTCATTTCTTTTGCGACTTTCTCAGGGGTTTCCAACCTGAAACGACGCTACCACCGAACCAAGTGCCATTTCTGCTCGCCCAAGCTGTGGGCGACAAGACGCTTCATCACCTCTCCGTCCTGAACGCAAGCCTTGTACCGTTACTTAGCACCATTTCTCCGGCTCTCTCTCCAGCGCGCTTTTTCTAGGCTCTTCTTGCCTCTGCGGCCTTCCATTATGAAGCTGGCTATGCTTCAACTTAGGTAGGGTGTTGTTTCGAACCGCGAAAAAAAAAAGCATTCATGTCTTCTTTATTCAGCTCCAGAGGCGCGCAAGGTACATAGACATTCCTTGTGCCTAGGCGCTGCTTGATCCTTTGCCTTACACGAGCAAGGACGTTAGATAGTCGATCTATGGTTTTGCAAATGGCGGTTGTCATCGGTCGGGGAAAAAGAACTAGGTAGAGCAATGTAGGTAGTGCCTTGCACGTGAGACCGCGTGGCCGCGCATGTGTTGGCATGAAGATATACTTGGGCTCTACATGGGTGCGGACTTGTTGTCTAGAAGTTGTTCGTCCGCATGCTTGGAATTGTCTTCTCTCGTCTTTGCATATCCGTTTGCTAAACAACCCCTGTCCATGCATGTATAGAAACAAGTTCGTGTTCTCCGGATTTTCGCTCCCAATCCATCTCGCGGGGCGCTGGGGCTATCGATATTCAGGGCGGCCCTTTGTGTCTCAAGTCATCTTCAGCGGTCCCTTAAGCATGACATCAGTAGGAGTACCTATTTGTGGAAGCTGGACTGTATGTGTATATGGAATGGAAGCGCGGGAAAATGGACAGCTGCCGCTGAAGATGCTTAACCCTTACAGAGACGCATACACAATTGACAATCGAGGCATACACGCAATTTCTGATGCTGTGAGGAGTGCACACTTTCAAACTTGATTGAACCCTGATACGATAACGCTTAGGTAGAATACATTCCCTAGAACTGGAGCCAGCACTCTAATTTTGAACAAGATGGAAACCACTAGAGTCTCTTAAAATACACAATAGAGCCAGTATTTGCGGAACAGATAAAAAGCATGGTAGGGATTTAGTGATGTGAGGAGATTTTGAAGCTCATGGCAAGCAATCACCAGCCCCTCCGGAAGAATTTCGTGCACGGCCCAATTTTCTGGAACACGACGCGTAGAAGCGATACTACCACCCAGATAGTTCGCGTTCGCGACGCATCTAGTCCCACCACCACTTACACCAACCAGCACACCGTTCAATCCCGTTTCCACTTCCTTTACAACACTCTCATCAAGACTTCTTTCTCTCGAATTTTGAAACCATTCAAGCACTTTATGAATATTCCGACATTACTAATTCTCACCTGATCAACCTCCGAATTCGGCCATTACAACTCTGCCCCAGAACCACGCGCGTCTAAGTCGCGCTCCTCCTTCTTAATACCACACAATTATCTCCGATACGCAGATATGGACGCCCCCAATATGCTATTTAGAAATACAAACTCGAGTCAATCCGACTCCGACTCCGACGATGCGCCCGTCCCACGAGGGAAGATGGCTGCCCGTCTTCTAGGCCCAAACATTCAAAGCAAGACTAGGCAAACTGATGAAGATGAAGATGAAGATGGCGGCCTAGACGCATATGAGAGGATTAAGAGACAATTGATGCCTGGAAAGAAAGACGAGAACGAGAATAATCACGAGGACCGAGACTCCACGCCTCCTAGTTCCAGCGGTACTAAAGGAGTCACGTACAATTCTCGACGTCTAGTACAAAGGCCTCTCAGAAGCAATACTCCACAACGGATTCCCTCACCCCACGATCAATCACGGCATTCTTCCCCTGGACTTTTCGTATCCCAGCGTGCTTTTACTAGCTCGCCAGTCCGAGCGAAGGTTGCCACCAACGCCGATTCAGACTCTGATCTTCCCGATCCAAATCATCGAGCAGCCTTTCGAGAACGAGTAGCACAAATCCGAGCCGATCGGAAGGCAAAAGAAGAAGGAGCTCATCGAGTGGAAGAGACTAAAGCCAACCGTCTGGAGAAGTCATATCGGCATTCTCCCCGAGCTGCACAAGACTCGGATGATGATAGGGATGACGAGGCCGGCAGACGCCTCACACAACAGTCACGTCCGACCAGAAAGGCGAGCAAAAGAGCCCTGGAAGAGCTGGCTCGAGAAAATCAGAGGATAAACCGAAGCATGCAGCTCACACATCAAGCAAAGACAAAAAAGAAGTATGGTGTTAAAGACTTGTTCACGAAATTGAATTACATGCCCGAAGGAGAGGAAGTACCTGCTTCTGTTTCTGAAACTGGCAATCCAGTTACGAGCTCTGTGCTAGCCTCTTCCGATGCTGAGAACCGTCACGAGACTCCACCTACAAGTCCCCCGAGTGAGGATGATACGGTTAAAACAGTGAAGGATGTCGCACGCGTCGAAACTCCTGCAACTGCATCAACGATGCAAGTAGATGCCTCAGGTGTTATTCAAGAGATATCTACGGAAAATGCTCCCGGTGTTGATAAAGGCAAAGGCCGGGCACCAGAATTCCAACATCTCCCAATGAATTCACTTTTGGCGCAAACCACCGCAACAGCACCTACAAAACTCCCCGTTCGAAACGTGCGCATTGTGCTCCCTCAACTTGCAACTTCAACCGAAATTGACTTGGACTCCGACGATGACAAGGAAATATTAAATAAGTCTGAGAGCAGATTTCTAGTATTCGACCGCCTACCTCGCCAGAAAAAACAAGATTCACAATCCTTACTCAACCTTCGTCATTTGGCACACTTGACATCTCCGGGTAAACAGGGCATCAAAGGTCGACCATCCATGAACCCAATTGAGCTCCAAGCTTCACTACAACGCAAAGCTCGGGAGCAGGCACAAAAAGAGCGCAAGGAAAAGATCGAAGATCTCAAAGCCCGTGGTATATTCATACAGACTGATGAAGAGCGGGAGAAATATCAGCTCGAGATGGACAACATGCTTGAGAAGGCCCGCGAGGACGCGATGAAGCTTGCCAAGAAAGAGAAGGCAGCCGCGAAGAAAGGGGGCAATCACGATGTTGATGGCGGCATGTTATCCAGCGATGAATCCGAAGGCAGTGATTACGAAGGGGGCGGTGAAGAAGGAGGTGAGGAAGAAGACGCTGAAGAAGACCTAGAGCTCTCTGGCTCCGAAGACGACATGGAAATAGCTTCTGAAGATGAGGGAGAGGACTTAAACGCTAACCCCCTTTTTGACGAAGAAGCAGACGAAGAAGTAGATGAAGATGATGGACAAGAAAGAAAACATGATTCGGAAGACGAAGGTCTAACGAACCAAACCACCATGCCAAGCGTTCGCAAGTCAGCATTTACCCGACGCAGGAATGTCATTATCGATGAGGAAGATGAGAGTGATGGGGACAATCAGAAGAGTTGCACACCTTCACAGCCGACGCAGGATGATGAAATGGCGATATTTGGGTTTGACAGCCATGGTCCAACATCTCTAGGTCTTACACAGATGTTTGCTGGCACCATGGCTAATCTGAACTCCCAATCTCAAACCACACATATCGAAACCAACACGCAGGAGAACTCTCTTGACTTCCTTAGAAGTCTGCCGGACACCCAACCAAATTTGGACACGGCAATGTTTGGCGCATTCTCTGATTTGCAAGTGCCAAACAGTCAGGTTTCACAACAGAGAGACAGATCACAGATCAACCTCGGCGTTAGTCAATTGGACTTTCAATCTCAGATCGATTTTCCACATACCCAAATATCCGATATACCTGAGCCTACACAAGATGCCGGTTTCGAGTTATCCCGCTCACCAGCTGGTCTCAAAGTCCCTCAATCGACTATCGACACGGTCCTCATGCCAGTTCCCGAATCACCGGTAAATAAAAGGAAAGGCAGGCTTCATCGCCGCAAAGATGTTGTTCCTATACTTTCCGATGCGGACGGGGATGACACTACAGTAGAGCTGGGACCTGAGGACGATGAGATCGAGAAAATTAGAGATGCTTTCAATGTCATGCGTCAAGCTTCGAAGAAGAAGAAGAGCACAGACGAATTTGACAAGAAGACCAGCAGAGCGAAAGAGATGATTGAAGAACAAGCCGAAGAATCAGAAGACGAGTATGCAGGCCTTGGCGGTCAGAGCGATGATGAGAGCGGGGGTGAGGATGAAGAAGTAACCAAGATGATTGATGAGAGTGATGTCAAAGTGGATGAACGACAGCTTGCTGCCTACTACGCGTATGTTCCAAAATTAACCTTTACTGGCTTCATGCTAATACTTGTACAGAGATAAGGCAAGGGCTGAGGATGAAAAGCAACTCAACCAGCTTTATAAAGACATTCATAATGGCGGTCTACGTCGCAAGCGAGGTGATGACTTTGACTTGTCAGACTCTGAAGATGAAGCGGCCCAGCGGCGTCGAAAGAAGCAGATGGAATTCCAGAAGATGAGGAAAGCCCTTCTTGCCGACGAAAAACTGGGCAAGATAGCACAAAATCCCAAACAGTCAGCCTTTTTCCGAACACTCGAAGATCATGATGACGATCCGGATTTCGAGTTTCTAGACGGACCCTCTATGGAATTAGATGGCGAGCATGAAGACTCCACTCCCAATGAAGTCATCCCAGACTCACAGTGTGCTGAGACCTCGGACATAACTTCCGTGCATGGGCATTCCAATCTAAAGCGTAGGCATGATGGTGACCTCCAAGAGAAGGAAAACCGACCCCCACCTCACCTTCGCCGTACTACAGCTGAGGAAACAACCCGCAAGCCTGTTACCCTTGCAGACATTCGGGAGTCTGTGTCCTTCCTTATCGACGAGCCCAATTTAGTTCTAGATTCGCAAATGGAATTATCTGACTCTGAAGAAGATCAAGAGAACGTTTCGAAACCTAGCCGCAAACCCATCATTGATCGTCTAACGCTTTCGAGGCAGACTGGTCCTGCAGATGAGAGTAGCATAGAATGCAACATGGCATTCCATGCACCAGCCGCCAAAGCCCACATACCGGGTTTCCGAATCCCGAGCTTGGTAAGGAAGGCTACTTCGAACCTTTCAGCGACTAGCACCACCACAAACTCAGGGTCCAGTACACCAACCACGGAGTATGGTACCATCAGAAGGGGTGGGACTGGACGAAGTAACATCCATGCTCAGGCACGAGAGGCAGAAAGGAGGGCAACGCTAGAGAAGGTGGAAAGGAAGAGGACAGAAAGCTTGAAGAAAAAGGTTGCAGGCAAAAGAGCCGAAAGAAGTGTTTTGGGTATGTTAGGCGGGGAGTTCGAGTAAATCTCAGCTAGAGAATAAACGCTACGTTATATTGTGTCATAAGGGATTATTCTTTTTTAGGTTAAATACCCACAAATTACTTACCTGTTAATTATAAATTTAAGCCTCATATACTTGCACTAACCTACTTGTTATTATACTAATTAGTTTTAATTTTAGTACTAATCTTAACTAATTCTTATATTAATTATAATTTAAGTTTAGCCCTTATTTATTTTAATATATATTTCATTATATTAAGTAACTTAAAGTATAAAACATAATATACTTATAA